>JAECUM010046869.1:0-14209 GCA_016617855.1 Megalonaias nervosa | reverse complement strand
TGTGTGTGTGTGTGTGTGTGTGTGTGTGTGTACTGAAGCAAACCATTACTGAGACTTCCTCGACAAAGCTGGAGACATTAGTTATGATGGTGGATACTAAAGGTCTAGTTTAATGTCATTTATTGTGCACCGAGAAACTGATTTACCGTGTGGCTGCTCCATGAATCAATGTATGCTGGTTAATGACTTTGTCAACTGATGAACATATGATATGAGTTGAAGAAAGTCAGTTCGAAATACCAGAATTATTTTAAAAGTCGATTTGGAGATTCCACTGCACAACATCAAGGACAACGCCCTAGCTCCTGAGAAATCCATTCCTGCTTAAAATGATTTACTGTAGACCCAGAATCAATTATTCCGAAGATACAAAACCAAATTTACAAAACTGTTACTTAGATGGAAAACAAATAAAAAATTTATTATTCAGATCATAAACTTATAGTTTCAAATGTAAATGAATTTATAGCCAAAATAAAGCATATATCAAGTTGCTTTCTTGAACCAACAGCCGTTGCTAAATCTAGTCATAAACTGAATACAGACTGAGACAAAAAGCATCAAATGAATTTGAAGAAAAAAAATTTCGTCATCAAATTAATAGATAAATGTGTTTCGTAAAGAAATAGAGAATTGAAGACAAGAACAACAGTTATAATATATACTTATGATTGTTTTGGTTTATATGTGAGAAAGATCTATCATTTAATTAGTGGAGATGGCCTATTACGATTTAGTTTAAAACTAAGAAAATCAAATTAGTCAAAGTAATTTACGGTGGATTTAGGGTTATCTCAATGGATGACATGTGAATTGTACTAGAATTTGAAAAACAAATACGCTGACTGAATGAACTTGGGTTTATGGACACTGATACAATGTGTATATATGTTCTAATAACTGACACTAATACATTGTGTATCTATGTTTTCATGACTGATACAGATTCATTGTGTATCTATGTTGTAATGACAAATACAATTTATTGTGCATCTCTGTTTTATTGACTGACGCAGATGCCTTTGTTTTAATAAATGATACAGATACATTGTCTATCTATGATGTAATGACTGATTCTAGTTCATTTTGTATCTATGTTGTAATGACTGATACAGATACATTGTGCCTCTATGTTCTAATGACCGATTCAAGTTCATTGTGTATCTATGTTATAATAACTTACTCTAGTTCATTTTGTACCTATGTTGCAATAACTGATACAGATTCATTGTGTATCTATGTCGTAACAACTGATGCTGATTCATTGTGTATTAATCTTGTAATAACTGAAATAGATTCATTATGTATCTATCTTGTAATAACTGGTACATATTCATTGTGTATCTGTCTTGTAACAACTGATACAGATTCATTGTGTATCTATGTTGTAATGGCTGATACTGATTCATTGTGTATCTATATTGTAATGACTGATACAGATTCATTGTGCGTCTATTTGGTAGTAACTGAGGAAGATTCATTATGTATCTATATAGTAATGACTGATAAATATACATTGTGTACCCATGTTGTAAGGAGTGATATAAATTCATTGTGTATCCATGTTGTAACGACTGATACAGAGTCATTGTGTATATATGGTGTAATGACTGACACATTCAAGTGTATCTATGTTATAATAGCTGATACGTACTTCATGGCGTATCTATGATGTAATAACTGATACAGATTCATTGTATCTATGTTGCAATGTATGTTATTAAGATCTAATTTAAATTATCTTATTCCTTTGCTTGTTTACCTAAGCATCAGACACAAAACAAATCTACATTCTTTATGCGTTGAAACTTTCTTTCCTGTTGATTTCAAAGTGAATATCTGTTCAACATTATCGAATTTAAGAACACTATCTCATAACTTATTATCATGTGTACTTCTCAGAGCAAGCCAGATGTAATTATTATCCGAGAAACAAGTGTTAACACGTATGTTATTAATTCCCTTGTGTTTTGTTGTTCTTCAAAAAAATGCTTTTGGCTTCTGTAAACTTTTGTACTTTCTATATCTATTTCTGAACACATTTTTATTTATATTAAATATACTGTGCTTAGGGTGTTTAAAATCTATCTTAGATACATTATGATTGGAAGTAATAAAGCTATATACTGATATTTCGATTCAAATGACAACTACCTTTTGTAATGTTTGGAACATTTGATGGAAATACCATATTTCTCTCAAAATTTCAGCTGTTTTTCTAAGGTAGATAACTCATAACATTTCTGATTGACTCGTATCAATTTGGTTTTACAATAAAATATCGCATTCTGTCACTATTCTTGTAAGTCTCAGATCTGAAAGATATGGATGTTAATTGAAAATGATTTTCTTGTTTTTTTATTATCCGGTGGTCCTAAATTTTTCAATAATGATTCACATGCCATTATTTGACCCGATTTGTCTTGAATAAATGTTTTGTTTCGTATATAAAATGAAGTGCAATAAAGCTTTTCTTCCTAAGAAAGAAGGAAGAGCTCATCTTTCAAGCTGGACTATCTGTTGGTATCATTCACGTTACTCAATTTACAGATTTGTATTCCAGAAAAGGATGTAGATAAATACATTGAAAAACTCCCAGTCTACGAGCAAAAAATACCACTACTACTACTACTACTACTACTACTGTCGTCTGAAACCAATATTTGCAATGTCTAGGTTTGATATTTGTACGTATATAATGAACAAAAAACCATCTAAATATTGTGACCGTGCTAGTGGTTTGAAACGTGAACAAGCCGACAGTGTTAGAGACAACCTGGCAACGATCAGATTAGAAATGGTCAATTGATGAATGAAATGAAGTTCTGTGTGATCCTTGATACTTTTAATTTTGAAACTCAATAGAGTGGTAAAAACTAATTTTAGTTGGGAATGGCTATAGGCGAATACTAGATATTCATGCACACATTAGTTGAAATTCGTAATCCTTCTAAAAACTCTTGTGAAAATGATATAAAATAGTAAAACACCAACTCAACGATAAAAATGAGTAATCTTGATGACCAAAATATATGATTAATTCAAGCTTGAAGATCGCTAAAACACTAAAATGTTCATTTCGGGGACATAAGGTTCCATTCTAATATGGATCTAATGTTTACTTCATAGGTGTAAATAACAATTATATGTAATATCAGAAACTACATAATAGTAAAATTGAATTTTGGGAAGATTAATCAGCATAAGAACGTGAAAATTCACACAAAACAACTAATTAAATAATTTCTTTAAAAGGGATTAGAATTGCCAGTGTTGAAGAACTTACCCTAGGGAATCAAGTCCTGTATAGGCCTAAGCGCAGGCTTTTGTTTGAAGTGTCAAATTGGGCCGTTTGTCCTTTTCGATATCTCATTGTGAACACAGAAACAAACGACATCTCTATTTTACTGAAATAGTCCAGTACACTCCAGGAAATACATAACACTTCTGTAAGTGCTTTATCAAATCGACTTAAGGGGGCAGGGGCCTGTTTTATGCACAAATTTAATGCCGCAATCACCGGCCTAGCATCAAAAATAGAAAAAAATAAAATACACAAGTGAGGTCCATATTTTTGGATATCTATATTAAAACAAGGCATAAGAATATCATCCACTTGACCAGAAAAGTCAATGGCAGTTCATAGCAAAAGAAGTTTATGCACCCCAACCTCAAGTGTATACCTGCAATTTTCACGTCCGAAAGTCATTTTTGACAGCATGTGATGCTCACAGTGCAAACACAAGCCCTTTTCCTAGATGATAATTCTGCAAAACAGTGTGTACTAAACAGGCTGATGCAACTGAAAATAGTTGTTATCCAAGCCGTTTTTGAGATATTCCGTTTGCCCCGAACCCACGTGTTTACTGCTATGGGAGGCTAGCTCTTCTTCCAAGCCGACTATTGGTATTTCACTATCTACATACCGCAGAGTAACCATGGAAGGTGTACATGCCGGATATTAGTTTCAAGAAAAACACAAGCCCGAAACATCTAGTTCACAAATATATCCATATCTTTAGTTAGTAAACAATAAGAGCTGATAAAGTCACACGATAGCCTTAAGTTAAGAAATTTGTCAGGGGCCAATTTACGAAACTAGCCCCTGCCACCTAAACTGATCGCTCAAAAAAAACCCAACAAAAACGATGCATTCTTCTTTTGAAAATTTGCATGCGTATTTTTTTTTTTTTTACAAATAGGGGACATTTTTTTATATGTAGTGATGTACAGTTCACTGAATTTGTAAGCATATAGTAAAAAGCTAACGATAATGGAAAAAACACTGAAGTTTTAGAAGATTTGATATTGTATCATATCACAAACATCACAGAAAATATAAAATGTATGTCTTTGTACGGTTGCTAATTAATTTTATGCTATCTGAAGAAACTGCATTAAATACGAGTTAAATGCCATCGACGTTACTTTAGATGCATACTATTACATTACCTTTCTTATACATGGATTTTAATAATAAATCAGTATTGAGAAATGTAAAATAGTATAAGCAAATAATAATTATAGAGGAAAACAGCAGACTGGATGCACAATCATGTATATTGATAGAGGCAGCCCGTTTGTTTAGGGTTGTTTTTTGTTGTGTTTTTCAGTCAACGCCGTTTTGGAGCTAACCTACAGTAAACCTGGTTTAGGAAATTTTAGTTTTCCTTCTTTTAATAATAATAATAATAATAATAATAATAATAATAATATTTTTATATCCTTTCAATTCAATATAAATGACTTCTCATACATAACGGCCATTCTGTACAGGAACATCTTGAATCCAATATAAATGACTTTACATACTTAGCGACCATTCTGTACAGTAACTACCTCAGTTTAATGTACATAGATTTCACATACATAGCGACCATTCTGTACAGGAACTTCTTCCATCCAATATACATGTTTTCACATACAGAACGGCCTTTCTCTACAGGAACTTCTTGAATCCAATATACATGACTTCACATACTTAGCGACCATTCTGTACTGGAACTACTTACAGGACTATAAATGTCTGCTTTATTCGGAAGAATCGCTCTGGAAGCAAATAAAGAAGAAAGCATCGCAATGTAATGTGAAGGGGTATTGTTTGATTTGGTTTGGTTTGGTTCGGTTTGGTTTGGTTTATTCGGTTTGGTTCGGTTTGGTTTGGTTTTATTCGGTTTGGTTCGGTTTGATTCGGTTTGGTTCGGTTTAGTTTGGTTTTGTGTTTTATGGCACCGCATCACATAAATGCTATTTAATGCTGAAGACTATTGGAGTCAAATGACTCGCTCATAGACACACTGCGTTAGTCGATTGGACTAATCAGATGGTTGGATTTGAAGTAGCATCGTCGTAAGTAACGTAACCTAACCAGTATATCTGCTTACCACAAAACAATGTGTACCAATCTAAAAATTATAACTAATGTGAGATGATTAAGTTTACACAATAGCTAACATGCTGTAAAATACATTGTGCAGACATTAGACAGATTGTTGATAAAATACGAAGTGTTGACACCGAAACCTACAATTTACTAGCTGTACTTTTGATATAATAGGCAGGGAAACTTTGAGTTCGTTGCCAACATCCTGTCAAGATATTTTTCGGAATGAGCCAATAAACATAAAACACATTAACCAGACAAATTAAAAAATATTTAGTGAACATAAGAAACTACCTGAAATTCAATAGAAAACATCCAATCTCATGAAAATCTTCGGATGATGTAGTCTTACAAAGAAAAGTTTGTCCTTAACACATCATAAACGCAAAATAACTATAAAAAAAATTACGTTTATGTTTGTTTTTTAATCCGAAATATTCCCCAAAACTTTGGATTTGAACCGAATATCTTAACACAGCATCGCATTTTGAAACCACGTTGGCATTGGCGACACGTGTCAAACAAGGATCAAAATGTAAATGTATTTATAATACTGATAAATGCAGCTATTTTGTTAAAATACAATAAATTATTTTGCCATGTAAACATGGCATTAATAGCATTAGATTCTTAACAAGATTAAAAAGTACCGTGATATATACCACCGGAAGAAAATACCGCAGTAAACTGGTATACCCATAACAACACCTCTACTAACCACTAAGCCACCGCGGCTCCGTCGGTGAAGAGAAGTCGTATGTGAATGTGTCAAAATTGCACATTCTTCACGTTGCTCAACTTTCCAATAGGAAAAACCAAAATATGTGTACCTCTGTTATGTACTGAATGAACAACGCCGCCACCAAATTAGGCCAGAAGTTGATCTTCATATGATTGATTTTCATTTACACCAATCAAACGATGAGGAAGGAATCCTGTCTAATTTGCAACGCCCACAACAGACATAAAACTCTTAAGGTTACATGATTTCATACATATTTATCAAAAATGAGTTATTTGGTTCATGGCAGCAAAAATAAACTCTGACGTTCCATTCCTTTTTTGCAATTGCAAGACATTTTCATTTAGATTCAATATTTCCCTTTATCTTAGGACTCGTCATCTTCCTTTCCTTCTTCATATTCCTTTTATCCCGTGTCCAGCCGCCATGGTGGTACGAAAACACCAATCGATTTACCGTTATTCTCCTTTTTAGTGCCGAAGGTGATGATGATCTGATTATCTTTAATGGCTAGTAAATGCAGTAATTAAGCAGTGTAAAGTTTGTAATTCATTGATCCGTCAGTTCTTTTTTTAAGAGTTTAATTTAGGAAGAGATTTATACTTTTCTCTGTTGTTTTATTTTCTTCTTAAAATCTCAATTCCGATGTAGGCATCGATCTAAATGTATTAATTTCAATAAATATGTGCGTATATATGGTTTAAGTAATACTTACTTATGTCCTCAAAAAATGTATATGTCATTCGTTGCATTATCATAAGTGGATTTATGCAGATATACACTATCTCACAAGTTGAAGTCATAAGCACATATAAAACTTCTCTTTTCTTGGCAGTGGCTTTATATGTCAGCCAATCGCAACAACTAGTCAAAGGGTTTGAAGGAATCAGTGTCAGTCAAAAAAGAAAAACATAGGAGGTAAACAGCTTTTTAGTGTCTTTGGTACCCTACGTCGTCTTCACAAAAGACTGCGTAAGCAAAATTATGAGCAAGAGGCTTGCTTCGATTCGATTACAGCCATATTGAAAAACAAGTTTATTCAAGACAACAATTAGCCTCTAACTTTGCAATAAGAAACATTTTGTGAAAATGATATAGTACACTAAAAACAATAAAGTACCAGCTATATATCTGACTTCATCTTCTTGTCTTATTATCGCACTTTGACCAAATGTTTTATTTTTGCTGAGATTTCAAGGGAGTACAGAAATCCCCAAGTGATTCAAAAGCCCCTGAGATGGTGTGATTGATACAGTTTATGACAAAGGATGTATTATTAAAATACACAACTAGATTTGATTAAGCGACAAATTTCCTAAATAATGTTAACTGCTTCAACTACTTCAGACAGTGACAAAAGAAAGATTCGTCGCCATCTGTGATACTCTAGTCTTAGCTGTCGTCTGAATCACGCACGCGCTTAGAGCTGCGCAGACAAAAAGGTGGAACAGATGGCTCAGCGAAGTGCTGCGTTCGAAGTAAACAATTGCTGCATTAAAAAAAGTCTCCATATTTTCGCTCCAGGCGATAAATGATGTTATAATTCTATTACTTCAAATATGTTCACGTTACGACGTTATGCAAGGAATTTTACTGGACCGTAAACTGATATTATCATTAGTAGTAGTAATGGTGGTAGTAGTAGTCGAAGTGGTATGAATACGAGAATTATTACTATCTTCAGCTGTTTTCTTTCAACGGGATTACACCGTCCATAGCAGGACAAGGTCACTTGTACCGGAAAACAGGTTATGTATGAATGTTGTTGTAGGTGTAAGGCCATTTTTTCAGCACACGACAGACTCTGTAGACGGCCGGTATAATTGGTGGAGTAAGAACCCGGGAAAACACCGGTAACAACCACCGACCCACAGGAAGCTACTAGAAAGCTTTCTCACTGGCCGAGCCCGAGACTCGAGCCCACGCGACAGAGGTGGGATGGCAGTGATCGGTAAAGGCGAGCTCTTTAGACCACTGGCCACCCTAATCCACCATATATGAATATATTTTCATATCCTGCGAGAAATGGGTTGACTGTATTTATATAGCAGGCATTATTAAACAAACATGATCTCTCTTTCCATTGGAAAGTATTTTTCTAACTTTTATTATGAGCATGTACAATTCTTGTGAAATATAGGAATTTTAAAAGTCGATACTTTGCATCATACGATCGCAGACGAAAATAATAATAATCTTCCAGAAAATTGAAATTTGAGGAAGATTATATTAATTCAAACACACCCATAATTTGCTTTGCATTTTATGATAACTCTTCAAAACATCATCAAGATATGGTAATTAGAAGTACGCTTTAATTACCACTCATTTGTGTTTAGCATAAATTGACAATACAGTTAATGGATCAACTCGACAAGGCTGCGGCTGCGATTTAATCGGTTGTTCCCTTTACAATGATCAGACATTACCGTATGTAGGCGGTTGCGAGGAAGGGGGGACCCAAGGGACTGTTCCCTACCATGGATTTGTTTGAAATCATTGTGCAAGAGAAGTTTCTGCGGAAGCCCATTTCAGACATTACGTATGTAGCTGCGTTAATTCGGGACTCCGATCTTTGACACCGATTAGATATTACCGTATGTATCCTTCTCTGAGTTACTTCGGTATTCTGATATTTGACTTTGATAAGAAATTACCGTATGTAACCTTGTCGTCGGTATTCAGATAATGTTTTGCCATTCAGTGGAAGGTTAGAAGAGAAAAAAATAATAGTATAAATAAAGAGAAAGATGTGGAAAGAGAGACAACAACAACAACAACAAAAATATTAAATAGTGGCATGAACGTCCTAAATATATCTTCAGGGCATAGGGGTAGCACTAAACAGTTCCAACAACAGCCAAGACTGAGGACGGTATATATGTATATATAGGGATTAAAGGCACGTCAGCACAATCCTGGCTCTTTAGCGCCAAGTAAATATTCTAAAAACGTACTGAGGAAAAAAAATAAAGTAGGAAGATTAATATGTTGTACTACAAAAATAGTTTTTAAAAACGATAAAAGTAAAAGAAACATAAAACGGTTAAATTACAGTCAAATTTTGGTATATAAACAGCCGTTAAAAAAGCAAAAATTTTCTCTGGATTACATCATCAAAACGATTTCTCATTCGTTTCACATAGAAATTTGTCTCAGTGACAGGGTGAAAGTTAATATAATCAACAAGAATGGGTTCTGGCATCAGAGAAAACTGGCATGATATGACTCTGGTTGAGGTTCACCCATCAGGTGGTATACAGTCGTCAGATGAACCGTATGTACTCGCTTATAAGCCGAGTACAACTGAAAACTGCACAGGCCCAGATCTGCCGTCGCATAATGCACCGGCAGGTCTTTGTCTGAGCAGGTTGTTAGGAGTAATTAGTATAATAAATAGCATAGACCCTTATCTACAGGCGCATTATGCTATGGCAGATCAGGATCTTTGTTGTTTGCAGTATGCCTTAGCTTATAATCAAGTACAGATCGTAAGTGTCTCTGCAATTTGCTCTATACGAGAGATGCACTCTCCGGTGATTTGTTTGATGTTGACAAACTTGTTTGTGGAGTTTTCATTCGATATATTTTACCATGTCTACAGGACGTGGTGGTTTATGCGCAAGTAATATTTTAAGTCACAATATGGAACTCGTCCATTTCGAAACAGATGACAGCAAGACAATGTTAGCGGATTTATCTGCCTTTCCGTTACTTTTAATACCAATGTAATATGTAGCGACCTTGTTGTTTTTTAAGTCATCCCGTATCAAAATAAAACTCCATAACCAGCAACATGAATTAATTTTCCAACCTGTCAGAGAACGGAGAAACCAAATCAGTGAAAAGATTAGCACTGCAAAGCAGATCCTTATCATATTGCCCCCTTCCCCGATTATAGTATGAATGTTGCCTCAATTTAAGAACAGTTTACCCCATGGCAAACTGTTAGTGCTATCTCATTGTTACCGATGGGTGTTTCGTATTGCAAAATTTTCTTGCTGAAGCAAAACTGCTTTGTCTCTAGGGATTATATTTACGACTCCGGTAAAAGACGAAAACACAAACGAAAAATGTCAACTTAGTCCATGTGTATCATTGACCAGGGATGTTTTTTCGTGGTGCTCAGTCAGGAACGTTTCACTTTAATTTTTGACTGGCTAGTTTTTCAAATTGATTGTTGTCCTGTGACCTCATTACTCCAACAACAAGAGAACCCTGAGTTAGGAAAGAGTGACAAGATCGTGATTATATCGTGTCCCTCTTCACAAGCACTATGCAAACAAGCAGAGGGAAATTTAACCATGATAAACATTAACACATTCTTTTCTTTAAAGACGTTGAACATAAAAGAGTATAAAATATTTAAGAAAACATTCTTAAAAAAATCTGGTAAAATTTGCTTTCGGTCTGTTGCGACCAAATCCTTTCAATGCAAATAGAGGCCCAAGGATATCATAATAGGTAATCAATAGCAGATCAGTGAAAATCCAATAATTAACCTTTAATTTTGATGGGTTGCCCATGAACTAGGATAATAAATATTACACCATCATCTTGCTTTCTTTCCATTCTTTATCTCTTGAAAGTTTTTTCATTTTCCCTTCGAAAATAAAGAAATTAAGACCAGTTTCAAATAGGTACTCGGCTGTTTTGTTTTCAGTCACTACGGCTGTCCATTGCGGACAGGTCAGTGACCCTCTAATGAAAGGTATTGATGCTTCGCATTTCTTAAAAAACGGAAAATTTGATTTGCTCTGTGCGTGGATGTGTGTTAGTTTTAACCAATGAAATTGGATTTAACGGATAGGTGACGCTATGGACTTTCCCACGGCATTCGCAGACGAAGAATAAGACATGGGTAAGTTTTTTTTTTTTCTTTTTCTTCCATTATTTCTGGTTATTTTAAGGAGTGCGCTGTCAGATACATAAAACGTTTTTTTCCTCATTGAATGAGCCCCAATCATGTCTTTTGCAATAGTTAATATACCGCACTTTGAATTAAAGATTTCAAGATAATCGGGCTCCCGGAGTAAAATGGCCGCTATGTTTAGAGTAGGTCAGTCATAATAGGTTGTTACGTTACGTTACACATTTTCAACGAGTATGTAATTCAGCATGCATTCAGTGGAAACAATTTGCACACCTCTTATAAATTATGTTAATAATGACGCCGGTGTTTCTTAACTTTAATTGGGGATGCGACTTACCGGGAAAATGCAATACACCTTGCTCAATAAAGAGTAATAATTATGAATAATCATCTGAACGAAGGTTCTTCTATTTTGTGTTCTTTTATTATGATGTTTACTGTCAATTTAATTCATATAATCAGTTAGTTTATAGTTTCAAAACCCGGTCTGTATACCAATTATTTAAAGGTTTGATGAGCATTTTGCAGCCCCCACCCCTCTCCGTTTATCTAAATTCAGGGCAGTAGTACGTGTTAGTAAGCATTACTGGTCTATTAATGAATTTTCAGTGAGTATCATATAAAGGAAGTTTAAAATATCCATTTTTTTTATAGAGCATTTACAATTAAAATTATTATAAGGATTTGGCATTTGTCCCCAACCCAGTCCCTAATAAGGACTTGGCATTTCTCCCCAACCCAGTCCCTAATTTTTCTTAAAATGGCTAAAACAGTGTTAAAGCCTTTAAGAAAATGAAGAAACATGTGAACAGCGACGTAAATTTCATACATTCATAAATTCATTTATCGACAAAACTCAAAGGACTCTTCAAACATGTTTGATAAAACTTTATATTTACAAAATTTCATACAGCTGAATTAATTTTTAAGCACAAATTGTCTTTCAGATGTGTATGCACACCTAGTGTTCCTGGAAGGTGATATTCGGTTTGAAGACTCGAGTCATCCCATTCAAAACTGGCCATTTCAGTCGTTGGTAAGGTTGCTCAAACTTGAGCCACCTGTGTCATCTGGAACATTGGATCACGTTTTGTTTTAGGCTTTTTCAGGCACTGTGTTGGGGAAATCGTTTTTATATTTCTAGTTTGACACTGTGTTAGACGGTGAACAAGACTAGCATCTGACCAGTATTCTTGGGGGTTTTTTTGTTGTACTTTTAATATTTTTTATTCTAGCAAATTGTTGGGGTTTTTTGTAGAGGAACACAAATTAATAATGTTTGCTCTTCTATATATATATATATATATATATATATATATATATATATATATATATATATATATATGTTTAAAATTGTAACTGGCAGCATCAGATTTTTGACCTTTTGAAAAATACAAGATTGTAAATTGTTACACAAAATGTTGCATTGTGCCTTGTTTAGTAGACATTTTCTAATTTGAATTGAGTGAACTGGCACATACATCTTTTTATGTTTGTATTTTTATGTTTGTAATAAGAAAAATAAGTATAATGGGTTTTATTTTTCAAAGAAAAAATATTAAATTTCAGGAAAGTTTGGTCCAGATTTTTTAAATTATCTCCCCTTAAAATTCTGAGAAAACTGAATTCCTTTTTCAGTTCAATATATAGGAAATGTTGATATTTTTTAAACATGTTTTTGGTGTTTTATTATTTAGGCCACCTGTTAGATCACTTTGAAACAGAGTTTGCTTTGATTAGACGAGTCTTTCTATTTTCTGGTGATGGACACTCGGACTTCAAATTTTTAATACAAAGAAAAATGCAAAACACAAGCCATTTTTCAGACCTTCTTGTCAATTTGTTTGCAAGGCTGTACATCATAAAAGTAGTATTTCCTTTAGTATTGTATGCATGGATGAAACTATATATAGATAACCTACAAAGGTGTGACAATGAGAAAAATATTTTGGTTCATGAACTTGAGAAAATTCTGGATGCTTTTTACGATTTCGTCATTTTTCAGATTTTTAACACAGTTTGTGAATAAAAATAAAGTTATCAGTTATTCTTTTTTCTCAGATATATAGTGCTGCATATCAAGATTAAATTAAGAGAAATTTATAGACTTTGGATAAAGTGCAAAGCTCTAAATAAGCAACAAACATGGCAAAAAAGCTAAATTTTGCAAATTCCTGATATGTGTAATAATGAAGTATGTCATTTTTAGGTAGCATGATCTCAAAAAGTACAAGAGATAATGCTGTGCTTTTTGCACATGGGCTTTAGAATGTTGCATCATGTGTGCTTGTGCATACGAGCTATTTCATCCGCATCTACCATGCGGGGTGCATAAACCAGTCCCAAACCAATACTGACCGACACTTTTGGGGTTGACCACGCCATTTCTTTAAATGTGAAATTGCGTGCAGTAATTTATGTCTGCAATCGTTGTACGTTTTGTACACTTGATGGTATTTCTCGCGGTTCATGAGTTACGGTCAGTTGAATGCTTATTTCGGCAATGTGTACGGAATATTTCCTGATCAAACGATACGTTTGACAAGTTGCAACTGTGGAATAACACAGCTCAACCTACTGTGGCGATTTCGAATGTCTTGCTTATGTCTGACGACATCCTGGAATAAGCCTTATCTTGAGAAATTGCGCTCAACAACATGAAATTTCAAATTATTACGGTCTTTCCCAAGAATTTGCATAGTGACATTTCGGCGTGTTTTGAAGTCAAACCTAATCAGAAACATCCTTAGAGTTTCATCGGTGTACAGGAATAATGTATACCTCGAACAATATAAATGTTTTATAGCATTGGATACATGAAAATATTTATTTATGTTCCTATTTTTGGGGTCGAGTCCTTTGTCCTTTCCGAAAGCAAAATGTGGCCTGTTATACAATATCAGCATTCACAACGTGTTTTAAATTATTGATAAATGTCAGCATGCTACTCTTGGGATGTAGCCTTAAAAAGAATATTTTCAAGAAATAGTGTGCGTTTCTTTGTTTATTTTTGCATTTCTGATGCTGGATTAGTTACTTTTAATGATGTGAGCCTAAAAGTGACGATATGAAGGTAGAACGGTGCATATGGACTGTTATTATTTTCACAATCGGAATCATATTTCATAGTTATGGAGTCCTTTCCGAGTTGTTGCATGATTCATTCATGTCATTTTTAGCAATTTCGGTATACTATATAAAGTATTAAAGG
>JAECUM010046867.1:0-16855 GCA_016617855.1 Megalonaias nervosa | reverse complement strand
AATTTTAGATTAGGAAAAAGGATGTCTGAAAAATCTAAAATCTGGTATAGATTGGTGTGATCCTTTGGGAGTTGCATAAACAATAATGAGATGCTCCATATCTCCTTGGTGGAGGAGTGTCAGTTAAATAGTTATGTACTTGATAATTTATAATCAGATATATTATGCATAATCTCTTCTTTTTTTTCCTTCGTTGTGCAAGAGTTTCCAAACAAGTTTCCAGAAAAAGAAACTCACACGACATTGGTGGACCCGTAACGACTCGTGCAGCTTCCATTTTCGAATCTTTTCTGATTTTCAGTAGTGCAACTATCCCAGAATCCAAAGCGTTTCTAAACTTGGACTAGTTTTGTCAAAGTTGTTCTGGACCCTCGCAACGTAAATATTTAGATACGTTCTGAATAATCAGCAGATTAATAAAAGATGGCGTGGTATGTATTGTGAGATTTTCTTTACTGGCACAGAAAAGGTTTTCAAGATTTTTTTTGGGCAAGAGTAATCACCAATTTCTAATAAATTTATTTTAATTCAGAGTTATCAACATTCGAAGGTCATGACTGTCATTGAGGCTTCTGGGGCTGCGGGTGATCAAAGGCTCGCGCTTTTACATATCACTCACACATCTCACCTCCTGGTGCCCCGGGTGGTCAACGGCTTCCGCCTTTACAAATCAGTCACACATCTCATCTACGTCCGCGTGAATTCGAGTCTCAGCACCATAAACGAAGGTATGTGAGAAAGTTCGCCAGTAGCTTCCCGTGGATTAGTGGTGCTATCCGGGGTCGTCCTTGCTTCTTGGTCCATCAGATGTACTGGCCGCCATTAACAGAAAGCCTATCAAGTCCTGCAAAAAGGGCGTTAAACCAACAAAATCAAACTAGTTTGCTTCCAAATGATCAATCTTACAAGAATCAGTAAGTTCGTTTTAGACCCACTGGTCCTTCATTTAACACATAATAATGAAATACAATAAGGACATGAGAACAAATCTGGCCTTATAGAATATATGATCTAATAATTCCAATTATTATAAACTAAGTGGGTTTTCTGCAATATGATTGGATATTAACAGTCACGTGATACTGGTCTCGATTGTTTGCAAATGTGTAATTTCTGAGACTACATTTTGTTTCCTTCGGACTTTTTTTGCTTCGTGAGTAATTAGATAAAATCTACACGTCGATATATAAATACCCAACCATGATTATTCAACCCTGTAATATATTCAAGCTTATAACTATATCGCACTTTATCAATCTCTAATAATAAAAAGTGAATCCTTCTCTTTTTTGTGGACTTCTAAGTGCAAGACAATTGTGAATATTTTATGCTATTTCCTGCTAGTACAAAAACACAAGTATGTGTATATAGTAGTATACTTTTCGTTCTCGATAATATACTAAATACCCTTGGACTCTATGACCTAACAAACTGGAAACATAACTCTTTCTAGGAATGTTAATAGTACGTTTAATATGGGAGGCATCAATCCTTGACTCTGCGACCCAAAGTGCGTCATAAGAAAACAATGTATTCCTGATAACCTTAAGGATTGGTAGTTATTGTTTCTTTATTCTCTCTGTACAAAGGGCATTTTGATCACGTGAACATGTGTACTACGTAAACTTAAACCAGCTTTGACATATAATACACTTTAAGATATACATTCAGGCATCTAATTAGCAAATCTCGATACTATACGGAAAATGTATGCTTTTCTGGAAAAAAATTAAAACAAAATTCTTAAAAGTAATTCATAATAATGAATATTATCAACATATAACTCATTATAAACTTACGCAAGTAATGAAGAAAATTGTTGATCTCTTGCATTTTTATTTTGAATCGATCCGCTTGCTTCTCTTCCTTGTCTTTGCATGTGGTGTCAACATTTTGTCAGCATATTATATCCTGGATTGTTGATAAGAACAGAATAAATGACATGGTCTTAAACTTTATTGTAACAATGAAAGCATTTCAATGCATATGAAGAGTCAAAGTATGCAAGTAAATTAAACAAACACAGATAAAATATTCAGCTCCTTCGGATTAAAACTTAGACGACATTCAAGTCTCTGGCTGAACGTAATGTACACGAATTAGCGGTATATCTTTAACAATCATGGTCATGTGTAATTATCCTTTATCTTCTTGACCATCTCTCTCTCTCTCTCTCTCTCTCTCTCTCTCTCTCTCTCTCTCTCTCTCTCTATATATATATATATATATATATATATATATATATATATATATATATATATATATATATATAACGCTTTATTTGGTTGTAGACAAGTTAATTACCATCTACTTTTCCTTTTTTGACGGTTTTGTATGATCTTCAAAATTATCACTTTTGACTGATTCCCAACTTTGTCTCCCTTTACCACATCAAGATCCATCAGTCGAACCACACCAGTCTAATAGAAAAAGGACGCATACAATCTACCAATGTATTGATTGGTGAAAGACCTGATGTAAAGCAGACATGCTTCTCTTGAAATCCCTTTATTGCTTTATCAGTAATTCAATTTCATTACTAATGTCAACAGTATTACAGATATCTGCGCCAAGCTTCCAGATCCTGATTACCAGGGTCAAAGATAAGTTGGCATTGTAAACGTCTTAAGACTGTAGAAGCGCGCTTGAAGAATCAGATGCTGCTTTTCCAAATAACACGTGCTTGTGCTTTGCTGTAATCAATGATTTAATGGCAATGGAAACTGCAGAGAATATTTTTTATTCTGTTCCTGCAAGCACACAGCAAGCCAGCACCTGATGATGCTGTTTGCACGTTAATTGCACCAACATTATGATAGAATGAAAGCCCCATGGCATCCTTATGTTACAATATAAATTGACTTACGTCACGAAGTTATAGTCTGCAAACGAAACCAGGCGTTTTGTTTTATCTCAAAAGTTTAGTATATATATATATATATATATATATATATATATATATATATATATATATATATATATATATATATATATATATCACGGGCCAAGTGATCTCACTTATTGATGAGTATATCAGAAGCACTGCGTGCGTTAATCGAATTTCTTCTAAAAAGGTACACAGAAGACAGTCTTTCATTTTAAAAGTCAGCACGTGCGAATTGCATAAAAGGGTAAATTGCAATCAATAATCCCACAGATGCCATTGATGAATACCTACATGTTGTCAGTACAAGTGCATATTAAGGGGCTTCTGATGCAAGCACAATATCGGTAAAAGGCTGCATCGTAATAATATTCCCTTCGGCAATAATCTGGAAATTCGTGTCAGTCGATATTGCAGAATCGTCTTTTCGTATTTGATCACTATAGCAGGATATTTATAGAACGTGCAAGCCTCTTTTATGTTGATTTCAGATAAAGCTACACTGATTATATAATGGTACTGGGTGAGGATTTGATATCCAAGGTAAGACGTCTATCGACATAGTATTTGGCAATGCCCTTTTTAATTAGTGACAAGTATTCGTGCTATCTTTAGCACATCTGAAATAACGGTAAATTTCTGGTAATTTATAATTGTCTGGTATTCCGTGTCCATCTGACTCTATTAATCAGTCTAGGCTCAGTCATGATACAGCTGCTTAATACGTTATTCGTCCTATATACAGTAAATACTTTTACAGCAAGTTCACGTAAGCTTAATTTTTGGTTCCTAGTAACTAATTGGTGTTTATAAATTTACTGTCTTTCTACGTCTCAGTGGTCTATTCCATCTTAATCGAGAAGTAGACTGTGCATTGCCGTGTTACGTTCTTTTCTAAGTTTTTTTAGATTTTTTTGTGTTCAGTGGAGAAATAAATTAAACAAGGATATTTGAGAAAACGGTGTGAGGGTTTTTTATGTACCAAATGTGCCTCAATAATGACGAAAACTACTATAGGAAGGTGAACATACCATGAAAGACGGCCTCCTTCTAGACAGGGGGTTTCTTTATTAATGGTAAAACCCTAGCTGAATGTTTGGAAATATATAGTAGAAATTGTTAAACTACTATTAAAACCTTTCCTTCCTTCCTCTATGTGATACTACGCATGCGACCGCAGCAAACATACGATTGACCCATTTAAGAGCCATCTTGTTTACCAACTCAGATGTCTGTTAATGGTATCTCTTAGTAATTATTCTGTTATTCTGTACCAGGCTAGTGTAGTTCTTCTCCTCCCAAATGGTTTCTACAATATTGCCTCCCTTGTTATGCCCCATTTCCTTTCCAGAGATGAAACCCAACCATAATCATTTCCCTTTACAAGTTTTTTAACAATTTCCAGACATTTATAGTCAAAGGGGGTTCGGGGTAGGGTTTGCATTCACCTGTATTATCTTACTATTACTGGTGCTGTATTATCTTACTATTACTGGTGCTATCTTCATCTATTTGTTCAGCATTTTAGAGAGACTGACTGAAATAGATATTCACTATTAAAATCTGTTTGACATAATGTCTACTTAGTTATGCGGGCCACCGGGTGTCTTATCTGGCATATCCAGTACCAGAGTGGTTGGTGATGCCGCGTTATATTAAACATTTTTGTCTTTTGATTTTAATCGGATATTCCTTTGCCTTCTGGGTGGGCTTTAGACCTTGTTTAACATTTGATTTCTATCTCATAGATGACATGTTTGTTTGTTCCCTTGTACATATTGAAAAACATTCGAGTGGAGAATGTCTTTTTGAGGTTATTTCAGAATTAAAATGTCGTTGTTGAATGATGGTTGTTTTATTTAAATCATTTATATAATGTGTAATCTTGCTTTATTGTTGTGGACGTGTTTTGTACGAAGGATATATGGGTGGAAGATGTAAAAAATTATGATTGTTAGATATCTGACTCCCACTTCTGTTATGGAAACTTTTGGAACAATATTCCACACTTACTTTTTGCTCATGTTTTGTAAAATGTATGTAAGCTCTGAAAATATTTTACATTCATCCAAATTTATCTTGTGGTAGTTGAACAGTTTCCGGCTGTCATGATTTCTTAAGGTACGCTTCCATTCACATATTAGCAAATTGATAGTCCATGTGATTTTGAATGAATATATTTATTAAATATGCTCCCTGAATTTTAAATATATTCAAAAATGTTAGTCATAGTCAATGGGATGCTTTAAAGATATGATCGATTAATTTCAAACATTCGCGTCGATAGTTTGGCTGCTAAGTCGCCATGATGGATATAGTTTTGACTTTACTAAGCCGCATTATGTCTATGTCTGATTCTCTGTTGCCATAAACTTTATTTTGGAGCTGTTAAAGAACAAACCCAGACAGTGCAGCGTCGTGAAACTAAGGCGTAAATAATGAAGATGAATTCAAGTTATGGAAATACGAGGAGCCAGTTCATAAGGCTGTCAGATTTGTACAACCGATTCTGAGAATCTCCCGCTTTTCACTTCGGCAAGATAGTACTAAATGATTCTTAGGCAAAATGGAAAAGATATCGATATAATCTGGGATGCCATTAATATGTGTAATTTTCATATAAAATCAAAGAATATCCAGCTTTAAATCCAATCTTTCTAACAACTATCAAAACTTCGAGTCACTTTCAACCAACTGCAATGACGTGACACAACCGGAAACGACTGAAAACGTCACAGGTTATGCGAATTATTACTTTCACATATGAGGAGCTTACAAATACGGCTGCATCCAGTGCATCGAAAAAGTGGTCTGTTGCGCAAAAGCAGTTGAGAGAATATTCTTTAAACATTTGCTAAATACGAAGCTTCAGTAAAGTTTGAATTCCAACACATTTTTCTTTTTGTACAATCGGTTTGTCAGAAGCAGTTCGTTTTCCTTTAAAATAGGGAACGATATTTTAGTATGACGTCAAAAATCCATCCTGTATGGATAAATAGCATTCATAGGTAGAAATAACCTTCTGGATTTGCTTGTGTACCTGCCTTTAAATATCATTTCTTCCTCTTACCATTTTCAATACACATGGACACTCCGTCAGTTAAAAAATATTTCCCTTACGTGTTGAATCATTGACTGGAATTGTATACCTGTTAATGATGTTGGATAAATGATCGTTGGGAAGCCATTAATTCCACTGGGTTCAGCAATCCTTGTTATAATTGTATAACCAACTAATAACTAAATGGGGTTCGAGTCTCGGCTTTACCAATGTGGATATGTAGAAAATCTTGCCATTACCTTCCCGTGGGTCGGTGGTTTTTCTCGAGGTTTTATGGTTTTTCCACCACCAAATACATTGGTCGTCATGTATAGCCTATAACGGCGTTAAACCCCACCCCTAGCCCGCTCCAAAAATCATATAAACTGTACTGCATTTTCAAAATATTAAACGAGAATTTGTATTAATTAAATGTCTGATGGTACATTCTGATTGCCTAGCCGTCACGAAATGTAAACTATATAGTGTTTTTCGTGTCCTGTTGAGTTCAATAGCTGCCCTTAACAAACTTGTTCACCAACATAATTGGCAGGAACTAGACTGTACACATTCACTAACCCATTCCAAATATGTAGCATGTCTCAGACAAAACGTTTACAAACCCATTTTTAATAAGGTTTTAGAAAATCTCGTTTACTGAATTTTAGGTTAGTTTATCGTCATCTTTGTAATATGCTGTTGCCGTCCTTGTTCAGAAAGACATCTTTGTAACAGGAAGGTACCAACTTTGTGAAGATGAAAAAAAAAAATAACTTGTAATTGAGAAAATAATGGAGGATAGAAAGAAGAGAATACAAAAGGCTGGATGTTGTTTAACAAACTCTTCCACATGCTTGTGACCATTTTACTAATGTATTCATCCGGTATATATGAAGCAGTAATTTCCATCTGCATCTCTCGAGTTCTGTACGACATTAACTTGGCAATTACTATGTGGATTATGCAAGCAGACTAATCGATCAGAAATAGGGCTAACCTGTACCAGCAACGTGTATATTCCCATTTAGATGGCATTTCAATTTTATCTTCCGGTCTTTAACCGCGCATCAGTCAGTCAGTAGTTATGACGCGTTGACTGAAAAGGATGATAGCAGCTAGAGACTGCCCACTCGTACCCGGAGGAACAGCAAAAGATTATTTGCTGTGTCAACAAAGATTATTGAATCGAGTCGGGTACAATAATGTCGGATCAAAACTTATCCTGGTCACGAATTTCTGATCGGGAAAAATATTCCGTTGAGTCCAAGGAAGCTCGATGAAGACGAGTACGCTCTAATTCACTTACAACTTCATGAATAAGCTGCAAGTCCTTTTGGCAATTCAAGTATTTTAGTCGTTGTGTTATTTATTGTTCTCAGATAGTAAGTAAAAACAACAAAGTATTTTTACATATATGAACTCGTATGTACTTACTACAGGAATGAAATACTTATATATGTATGTAGAAATACGTGGTTTGGTACAAACATTCTTGTACAGAAATACGTATTTTCATACGTGCATACGTGTATAGAAGTACGCGTTTTCGTGCTTGCATACGTGTACAGAGTTACGTATTTTTGTTCATGTAATAGTGTATAGAAGTGTGTGTTTTCGTACATGCATACGTGTATAAAAGTACGTATTTTCGTACATGCATACGTGTTTAGAAGTATGTGTTTCCTTACATGCATACGTGTATAGAAATACGGGTATTCGTACATGCATACGTATATAGAACTACGTTTTTGGTACGTGCATACGTGTATAGAAGTACGTGTTTTCGTACATGTATACGTGTATAGAAGTACGCGTTTTCGTACATGCATACGTGTATAGAAGTATGTGTTTTCGTACATGCATACGTGTATAGAAGTACGTGTTTTCGTACATGCATGCGTGTATATAGATTACCGAAGTTGGAGAAAGAATATAGTAGAAAAAATCGACTCGTGTGTAGTGAGATACGATGTTCCATTACTGCATCATGTTAAGTGAATTCCACTGGTAGGTGTACGATTATTTATACCGTGTAATGAAATGGTGTTGATTGATAATAACTAGAAAACAAGACCTCCAGAATAGAAACGCATTACATCAGGTGTACCCATCATTAACAACTTACTATGTAATGTATTTAGCATGGATACAATTAATGAATTATTAATTTGATTACGGTATGAAGATACCGCGATGATACAGGCCTGCAATATTGTTAGAGAAAGTCTCAATTGTCTTGAAATATATACAGTTATAATAAAGATACAACCATTTATTTGAGCAAGATGTATATGTGGATATGCAAGCATTTGATCAACGCGGGTTAGTTATTTTAGTATTTTTCTTTTTCATGTTGGTTTGTGAAGCTTATTTTGTATCTGTGATGATTAGCATTTACTGAATTTTGTATATGGTTTAATCCGATATTTAAATTATATTTTCGCATTCATTCATATTTCCTGGTATTGAGATAAACCTTTGAATTGGTGAGAAAGTTGTGATGTTGTTGTGTTGGGCTTAAAGCCAGTATATCTGGTGGAGGAATAACCCTGAAAAAACGGACATGAACAACCTACCAACAGGCAGCTACTAGCAATCTTTCTCATATAGACCACATTGGTCGAGTTCGACAATCGAACCCACGCGGGCAGTGGTAAGATGGAAGCTATTGGCAAAGGAGAGCGCTTAAGACCACTTCGCCACTCGTGTGTGTGTGTGTGTGTGTGTGTGTGTGTGTGTGTGTGTGTGTGTGTGACAAAGAAGCTGTACAGAAGTCCGGTAGCAGAACACTTCTCCTCCCCTGGCCACACTTTCACTGATATAAGACTTACTGCAATTGCTAACAACCCCAACTGGAGTTCCGAAACCAGGAAAGAAAAGGAATCTTACTTGATACGCAGCCTTAGAACATTGAAACCAAGTGGTTTAAACCAAGAAGACTAGAAAAAGACAGCCATGCACAAATAAAACTATCTTTTGCAGCCGGTACGTTTTACTTTTGAAAAATTCTTTAAATTTGCTTAATAGCCTACAATTACTACTATAACAATGAAATATCCGGGATGTAATTTGCGCTTACATAAATGTACACAAAATCCTAGATGTCGTTATGGCTCATCGTTTTCTAGGTTAATACATATAATTTCCAGTATCCGCAACAAGTTGATATAAACTAATTGAAACATAATACAATTCAAGGTTTAATTCCTGTAGAAATAGCCATGTAAAGTTTTGCAAACACTACGATTTTTCTGTTTTATTTGTCTTGTCTATGTTTTGTATATGCCTTTGAAAAAGACTCATTAAGAGTCGAAAGCGCTCAGGCTAGTTAGATACTAGTTTTGCACTGTTCGTTGTCAGTTTATTGCATTTATCTTAATCAATCCCTGACACACGTGATCCCTTGTTGGATCCAGTGCACTTGAAATATCCGAGGTTATTTTGTGTGTTCACCTACCGTATTTATTCGTTTATAACTCGAGTCCAAGTGCAAACTGAATAGACCCAGATTTGCTGGTTGGATGTAGGTTAATGCAGCTTTCTAAAAGTAATCAGGAGAACAAAACATTATATAACATGATCTACCCGCGCATTATGCGACAACAGATCATGGTCTATATTGTTTGCAGTCGGACGCGACTTATACGCGAGTACTGACGGCACACTCTTTTGAGATGAAAATATATTATTTCCGCCTCATGTTTTGACTTAAACAAACTAATCAATATTCCTACAGTGTAATGACAGCATTTTTTTCATGCTTCATGCCTTGCATATCACGTCTGTACGTGAAAGTTAAATAGTATTAACTTTTTTACTAAACAGAGAAAATAATTAAAAAATATTGGCTTAACGTATTTTTGCACTACCTTGTGTTCTTTAAGCTTACGAATACTGATATCTTACGCTATTATCGTTATATAGGCTTTTTAAACACATCGATAACAACAAGTCAGTGTATTTTTCCAATAATGACTCGTTCTGAGGTCCAAACAAACCAAGATTAACCAATAAATGAAAGTAAAACAAAATATCAGTCTGCGCTCATGTGGCCAAAGTAGGATAAAACTTACTATAAATCACGTAGTGAAGGCTCGAAAGTAGCAAGCACGTTTGTTTTTATTTCTGTAGTGTGTTTTGTGTGTGTGTGTGTGTGTGTGTGTGTGTGTGTGTGTGTGTGTGTGTTTATTTTGTTATTTATTTATTTATTATTTTGGTGGTTACCCATCATATTAAAGTTCTTCCAAGTGCCAAGTGGGATCAGGTATCACGTGTCGTTGGTTTCAAAATGAGGATGTGACTACGTTTGGAATCAGTTTTCTGTGTTATGCCTATGAAATGTTTTGGCATTTATTATGGTTCAAGGCCGTAATTTCAAGCAATCGAATATGAAACACGTCCTTCTTCATTAACCGACGGCCCAGTAAGCTGATTTAAGAATAAATGCCTTAATTTTAACTTTTAAACAAAAGTGATTATTGCTAATATTTTTTTACATATAAGGGTTGATTTGCTAATGGTTTTCGTCGACAATTATTAATAGTTTTTGTCGACAAAGATTATGAAGCAGCGTTTTGGCATAGGGGGCCGAAAGGCATTTGTCCAAATATAAATACGTGTAAAACAATTCGTTTAATAGTAAATAGGTAAATCGGTAAAGTCATTTAGGTCAACGATCCGTTAAATGCGTGCACACATAGTTAAAATACATTAATAGCTCTAAATGGCATCACTCGCAAACCCGAAACGGATGAAGCTCTGACGTCAAATAGCAAAGGTCATTCCTTTATTGAAATTTAACCGACATTTGATTGGCCAATCTATAAATGTGTCATTTATTTGAGGAATCTCGGACAGAATGTTTGCAAGAAACTGTTTCAACTGGTCCAGTCCGTAGACAATGGCTGAAAAATCCATACCGAAATAGTGACTCATGTTCATTAAGAATTTGTCTCGCAGCATGTACTCCTTCTTTCAACAGTCTTTACCTGGAATCGATAACGGTTTCGTAAATTTTATACCAAGAAAGAAAACTTTATTTAGGATAAATGTATGTCTAATTCCATAATTTCTTTATCATTATCATCATCAAGAATTAATTGCATGGGGGGAAACATATGCCGATTTGGATAAGTCCTTCAAAACTATATCCATGAAATTCCTCCTGCTTGTCATAGCATCTTGTGGCACCGGAGAAATGAAGAATGCTTGATTCAGTGAATGACTTGTCCTTATTTACTATATTTGTGCCAATTTCGGACATGATTCATCCCACCAGTTCAATTTGTAAAGTAATAAATGTTGCCAGCATGCCAGCCGCTCAGCAACGCGGTGGCACGTCTGCAAAAACTTTCAGATAATCCCGACGCATACTGGAAAACACTATTCAGTACTGTCACAGTCGGTCGTATAAAATATCCACAAAGCGACATAATACATATCATATATGTTTCCTTGTAATATATTATTGATAAGATGTGCTAAAAATATGGTACTGTTGATATCGCTTTTATTTTACCTGGATATACTTCGTATACAATTAATGAATGAAACTGTCTGTTTTGTGCTTTTGTCGATTTTACTAAAGCATTTGATTACTTAATGAAAGATGATTTAAGGCATAAACCTTTTATACTGGGTCTTTGTGGAAAAATTCAGGATATTATTAAATCTATGTATGATACTGTTTTCCAGTGTGAGGTATACCACTATGTTTAGTATTTTTACGTATCACTGGAATAAGGCAAGGTGAGTTTCTGTCACCTTTTTATTTTCAATGTTTTGAAATGATCTAGAATGTATGCTTTGTAGTTAAGAGGTGTTGACCTTACCATGCTGAAGCTTTTCCTTTTTACTGATAACACTGTTATATTGTACAAGTTCTCGTACATGTTTTCAAAAATGTTCAGACTTCTTTGAAGGAGTGCTGCAATAGTTCGAAACTTAAAGTAAACATTTGTAAGACAAAGTTTATGGTATTCACTAAAGGTGGCAGGTTTCCACTCCGTTTATAGTTTACTTATGGTGACACGACTAGAAACAGTGAAATAATTTGCATTCCTTAACATTGTTCTTACGTCTAGTAAAACACAGATATGTTAGCCAGGCCCGTAAAGAAATATTTGTATTAAAAAGATATACTTATAAATCAAATGCTTTGAAGATAAGTCACTTCATAAGGCTTTTTCATAAATTAAAATTGCTCAAATTATTCCTTCATTTCACCCTAAACGGATCTTGATTATGTTCCCACTACGAAAAAATTAGAAGTACTATACTTTGATCATTTTACTTTAGAGTGTCACTGATATAAATACAAAGACAATGACGAAGATGATGACGATATTATTATTATTATTATTGCAACTAGAAGTCTCTTGTATTTTGTATACATGTAATATCAAGTCAATATAGCTGAATTATTGTCTTCCCGAAGAATCTTTCTCCCAAATATTGTTCGACAGATGGTAAAGCGTCGTTGTGTGTATGTGCGTGCGTGCGTACGTGTGCGTGTGGTATATTGCTTATGTCACTCTTTTCATACAGTTTTGGTGTTTTGCTTCCAAAAATTTCTGTGCTTTCAATGTATATCATTTTTAGTAAGTTCGTGTATTACACTATCTGCTGTTTATGTTCGGAGTTTGTGTCCTTTAAGTCCACTTAGGCTAATGGAAGTATATACAGTCTTGTCTTGACAGTTGGGTTAATTGAAATATATAAATTCTTGTGGTGACAATTGGGCTAATGGAAATATATAAAGTCTTGGTTTGACACTTGGGCTGGTGGAAGTATATAAAAAGTCTTGTCATTACACTTGGGCTAGTGGAAGTATGTTAAATCTTGTCTTGACACTTGGGCTACTGGAAATATATAAAGTCTTGTCATAATAATTGGGCAAATGGAGGTATATGAAGTCTTGTCTTGAAACTTAGGCTAGTGTAAGTATATAAAGTCTTGCCATTTCACTTGGGCTAGTGGAAGTATATAAAATCGTGTCTTGACACTTGGGCTAGTGGAAGTATATAAAGTCCCGTCTTAACACTTGGGCTAGCGGAAGTAGATAAAGTCTTGTCATGACACGTGGACTGATGGAAGTATGTAAATTCTTGTCTTGACACTTGGGCTAATGGAAGTATATAAAGTTTTTTCGTGACACTTGGGCTCATGGAAATATATAAAGTCTTGTCTTAACAATTGGGCAAACGAAAGTATATGAAGTCTTGTCTTAAAAATTAGGCTAGTGGAAGTATATAAAGTCTTGTCATTACACTATGGCTAATGGAAGAATATTAAATCTTGTCTTGACACTGGTGTCAGTGGAAGTATATAAAGACTTGTCTTGACACATGGGTTGGTGGATTTTCATAAATTCTTGTCTTGACACTTGGGCTAACGGAAGTATATAAAGACTTGTCTTGACACACGGGTTGGTGGATTTTCATAAATTCTTGTCTTGACACTTGGGCTAACGGAAGTATATAAAGTCTTGTCTTGACTTTTCTCCTTACTGCAGAAGTTGGAGGAAATTGTGTGAGTGATGCGTGAGCTATGTTGTTTGCATGAATGAATTCAGCAGATAATAAGAAATACAGAATAACGTCTGATTTTCTTTCTTAGTTTAAAATTTTTCCTGTAAAGTTTAAACGTTAACATGTTGATATTTCTCCCTTACATATATCTATCTATCTATCTATATCTATCTATCTATCTATCTATCTATCTATATATATATATATATATATATATATATATATATTATATATATATATATATATATATATATATATATATATATATATATAGATAGATAGATAGATAGATAGATAAGAACTTTCGAAAGAGAAAATAAGAAATAACAAGGAGGAAATAAACACCTTCATCCATACACGCAATAGAACAATTTGCCACAAAATTTAATTGCATCCTACCAACAATCGTAACACTTTCATGGAGTTAATACATGGGCAGTTATGTCCTGGCATATGTTTAGAATGTTGCTGTGTGAAACGTTCATAGCATGATTAAAATCACCATTTTCCAGCCAAGGAAATAGAGAAGCGCTGCATATACACTACGTCTGTCCAGACAGAGCATGTATCAAGATTGGACCCTAAGATGTGCTTGATATGGTAAGGTTACACCTACAAGCCTGAACTTGGATGTAAACCGGTCACGTGCTTACGTTGCCTGTGTATCCGGAAATTAGCTCTGTGCAACCGCATTCTCTTATCGGTAGGAAATTATGGCTTTTGAGTAGCTTCGAACAGTTTGAAAAGCTGGTGTTATCTACTTTCACCCATAAGGCCACGCTGAACAAAAAAACAAAAACAAACTCAGAGTTAAAGCTGCACTGTGCATTCATTGATACCGGTAGTCCTCGTGTTCTTAAGTCTGAATATAACTACTTTACAGGGGGACTTTTGTGATCAAAAGACCAATCACAGTTGCCCGGGGGTGGGAGCGGGGGTGGGGGAAGGAGAGGTGAGGGTATATCTTTTTGAAAAGCACAACAGTTTACAGATGGGATATAATGCGCCTTGAAAATGTGTCCTGATCAGCAACAGCAGGAACATGGCTGTTTGAACCATTATCAGACTGGATTCTCTTTTAATATCCCCATTACATGTTTATTATTTGTTGGCGGATCAAAGAAATGTGTTAACATATCAAATTTCCATTCCTCCTAACTATCATCGTTGAAAGTGGCTGTGTTGAGAGATATAACACAAACACGCCTTTTGTGCAATGCAGATACTGCTGCAAGAAAGATAAGGTGGATGTCAGAGGCATATGTAACAAAAGCCTCACATGTGTGTGTGTGTGTGTGTGTGTGTGTGTGTGTGTGTGTGTGTGATTTTTAACGTAGCTTTAAAAAAAAATTCAGTCATACGATGTCTGCAGTTGTGCAGTTTATAGTGATGTCTAGCACTGGGGCATCATGCCGCAGACATGTAACATGATGTCCCCACCCAGTTACAGTATCCTGACACCAGCAACCAGTCCTAGCACTAACCTCTTAATGCTGAGCGCGTAGCGAGGCAGCTGTTAGTACAAGTTTTACAAGTCTTTGGTATGACTCGACTGTGGTTCGAACCCGCGACCTCTCGCATCCGAGACGGACGCTCTAACCACTAGGCCACCGGAGCGGTCTGGGCCGAAAATGACTATAAAGGTGCCCATTTCCTGTTAATGCCTGTGCTGTATTTTGATTCTGATATTAACAAAAATCCATGCGTACCTATTACACAAAAAGGAGCATGAATGAGCGAAAGATATAGTAAAATCTTGGTAGCATTTTAGTATGTTGAAATTTATAGCAATTGACTATGTCAGGGCATCAAATAACAACCAGTGACGTCAATCTTCTCCCACCCACTCCACTGCCACCGCCCAATACGTTTTAGGGTGGTTGCGAGTGGAGAGATATGTTATTTGACGATAGTCAGTGTCTGTTCGCTTTTTCAACACTGGAGAAATTTTAATGATGCATACATTATATTTCTGCACATTTATCTCTATAGTATGCCCCAAAATGTGTCACTTGATCGTGTACCAACTGAATTATATATATATATATATATATATATATATATATATATATGTATAAGTATATATATATATATATATATATATATATATATATATATATATACACGACTTTGTATTTTAAGTATCTTTCCTATTTGGGCTCTGTTTTGCTGGGGAGGGGGCTGTCGTTTGACCTTTTGGGGCAATACGTAACTTTCTTTACTTAGCACTATATAGCCAAGACTGCGTTGGTGTGCCGTCTTACATACATACATACATACATACATACATACATACATACATACGCTGCAGCATTTAATGTATAATGTGGACGATGTAGTTGCTACACCACGGCATATTACAGCCACCTAAGTTTTGTTATTTCGAAAACATGTTTTTAAAATAACGGTCAGACTTTTGGTAATGACACAGATGTAGAGAAGATTATTTGTTCGAAACGAGTGAATGCCGGATATATTTCATCTGATGGGTGAAAAAACATTTTGTCAGAGAGAGAAGCCCCGAGTGAAAATACTAGAGTTTTTCGAGATGAAATATATCCTTTATTCACTCAGAATAAGCAAAGTCTCTTTTTATTTTAAACTCAGATATTTTGGCTCACAATATGTGTAACTGGATGTTAGCAGATTTATTACTGTATCCCTCGCGATAATGTCAGCGATTTACCATTTATGCTCTGATTCGCACATAAAATATCCGTAGTAATTCAATTGACCTTCCTGAATCAGGATAAAACCACATTAAATTTAAAAAAATTTGAAGAAAAAACTATCTGCATTTAGTTGCTTTAATTCTGATTCGTTTGCATGCGAGGCTGCCATGCTTAACACCGAGCTCTGCAAGTGTCCAAAAATAACTCAAATTCTTGGTTAAATATTGTATTCGCCGGAGCAGTGGAAGTATGTACGAATTTCTCGTATGTCCTTCCAGCGAATTTTCACATTTATTTCGCTTGGAAAATCCAGTAATTCACGACCCAGCATAAAATAATGCCGTCATAAGGAAAACTTGCTTTTCTAAAAAAAATAATATTAATAATGTCTGTGACGTTTGAAAGATATATATATATATATATATATATATACACACAACAACGAACAGTGCAAAACTAGTATCTAACTAGCCTGAGCGCTTTCGACTCTTAATGAGTCTTTTTCAAAGACATATACATGTCTTGTCTATGTTTTGTATATGCCTTTGAAAAAGACTCATTAAGAGTCGAAAGCGCTCAGGCAAGTTAGATACTAGGTTTGCACTGTTCGTTGTCAGTTTATTGCATTTATCTTAATCAATCCCTGACATACGTGATCCCTTGCTGGATCGAGTGCACTTGAAAGGACTGTTATTCGCCATATGATTTGTATTCTTTATATATATATATA
>JAECUM010046866.1:0-20615 GCA_016617855.1 Megalonaias nervosa | reverse complement strand
GATCTGTTACGTTTGTTGTTGTTGTTGTTGTCGTTGTATGGTTTAACGCCATTTTTCAGCACATGATAGGCTATACATGGTGGCCAGTATTAATGGTAGAGGAAGAACCCGGGAAAACCCCGGAAAGAACCACCGACCCACGAGAAGCTACTGGCAAGCTTTCTCACACACCTACATTGACCGAATCCGAGACTCGAACCCACGCAGACAGAGGTGAGATAGCAATGATCCGTAACGGATAGCGCTTTAGACCACTCGGCCACTCGGGGCCCCTCTATTACGTTTGTCTGGAACACCTAGATTTGTTTAGGCGATCAGTCGTCGACATACACTTCCGAGCTCATGTAGCACGATTACCAGATGGTGGTTACAGAGCAACCTGTTATACTGTCAGACAAAACAATGGTGCTTGAGGGAGTTGCCGGACAAATGAGTCATTGATGTGACCGTAGAAAACATGTAAATGTTTTCCAAACATGTAATTAGAGCATTCATGATGTTATAATGTCATATCATCACGTCAACGTTACTCTGACACCCGGTCAGATTAAAAACCTGCAGTCGGCATCCAAGAAGAATTCTATGGCAAAACTATCTCTGAAATCAGCTGACTGAACGTTAACTCAAATACTACGATGACGCCAATAAATCAAAAACTAGCGTTCAACCCGATCTATCTGCAAATGCGATCAGCGACAAAGCAAAGACCGGCGATATATTACTACTTCTAGAGGATATACCATCACTGATTGCTGGTGCAGCTCCAACTGTTGCAAAGGCAGCTGCACTTGGTGCTGTTGGAACAGCTCCCAGTACGGCACTGAAAAAAGCAACAGGATACGGTCTAAACACTTCACAAAAATGGGACGGGTCTAAGATTACCAGGAATGCAGTACGGTCAAGGTCTGCGACTGCCGGGGGTGCTTCATTAAAGCTTCTCATGTCCAATTTTGATTTACTTGCTTTTGCTCGGCTATTAAACATAAATAAAAACTTCATAGGTGTTTCATGCGTGGGCACTTACCGGAAAAAAAAAAGAAAAAAAAAACTTGTTGAAACTGGAATCATTAATCTTGATGGCCGTTCTGGTCCAGGCACTCACTGGGTTGCATGCGAGGTTGATACGAGTGGTGTTGTTTATTTTGACTCGTATGGATTGGCTCCACCGAGAGAATTTGTAAGGTACAGTGGATCAGCCGGTGACATAGCAATCTGGTATTCAACATTACGAACACAGACATTATCGGATCCACCTATATGCGGTCCAGAAATACTTGCTGTAATTAACGCCGTGTCAAGGTCATCAGCTCCGCCTCATGAAGTCGTGCACGAATATATCAGCGGACAGCATCGTTTTAAACACGTTTAATAATTTATAATGGTAGATGTGTACGGAAGATCTGTTACATGTACCACAGTCACGTTGATTTGTCCGCGTATGTGCCGCGAGATGAGCTTATGAGTCTCACCGGGGTTGACCAGTATGAAGTTGTTTTTCAGGATCAGCAAGGACGGTTAAAGATGAGTAATATCAGGTGGGCAGATATTATCCTGCGAGGTTTAGGTGCAACCAACGATAACATTGTGGTATTTACTGTCGACAGAAAAATTAAAAACTCGAACATATCAATTGCAACGATCCGCGATGGTTTTCGTAGATATATTCCTATATCCGGTGGTTCAATGACTGGTTTACTCATCATGAATGGAAATAGAATTGCTGGTTTGGGAGAACCCAAATTAGCCGATGACGCTGCGACGAAGTAGTACGTAGACAACAACACCGCGATACAGACCTCGTTAACGACAACGAATGATAGATTAAACACACTGCGTACTGAGTATGATCGTCATGCAACCAATTTTGCGAGCCTTGTCGGAAACCATCGGATTATCGTTGATGTCGCCTATGGTTTCTTTGGAAACCCAATACTTGTCAGCACTAAGCTCGCTGACATTCGCAAACAACTCTGTGATTTAGTCAGCGTTAAATCCTCAATCGCAACTTCCGCAGAAACATCAGGAGCAGTTAAAGGATTTTATGGCAATATAAACGAGTTTAAAACAGAATCAAATAATTTTCAAAATAGAGTTAATAACATTCAACAAGAGCTCGGTAGAGTATCAGCAGTAACTAATGTAGTTAGCTGGAGACTGGACACTGAGATCGGATGAAAAGATTACAGGTATAAACACTAAGATTGCAGAGATAAGTACTAAGACTGATAATCTGAACACTAGAATAGATGATATTCAAAACCGTATAGGAAGTGCATTTATAATTGATTTAAATATCATTAGATTTGACCGATTTAAAAATTCTACCACAATATGTAAGTAGGAGTTTATTAATGGATATTTTAGATCTTTGTTATGAAAAAGAGTATTATGAATATAATGTATTTCAAAATATAAAATATATACCAGGTCTTGAAGTGGCTTTTGTCGCTGATGGGTATGGGTTGACTATTCCATCCCCACAAAACTCATTTTCAGGATAGATGATCTGCATGACATTAAAATAATGTATAAAGAACTAACAGGATTTACAACAGTTTATAAGAGAATTGATGTCATTGTTTTTTGTAGAGAGAATTAAATAATAAACGTTTATGATAGAGCAATAGCAGAAACATCCATGCCGTACACAATAGTAGTTTTAAACATATTAATAATTTATAATGGTAGATATTTACGGAAGATCTGCGCTGCACAATGGTTCCAGCGACATTGATATGTCAGCGTATGCGACATGATATGAACTTGCTGATCTTATGCGTCTAGCTGGAGTTGATCTGGATGAGATTGTTGTTTTTCAGGATCAACATGGGCTGGTAAAGACGAGCAATATCAAGTGGGTCGATATTATCCTGCGAGTCTCAGGTGCGACCAAAGATAACATAGTGATAATATAGTGATATTTACCGATGGTGCAAAAACCAAAGACTCAAGCGTATCAATCGGAGGGACCATAGAAGAGATTTTTAAACGTGTTGCTAAAGCCGGCGATAGAATGACCGGTGAACTCAGAATGAGCGGTTATAGAATTGCTAATTTGAGAGAACCAGAATCCGACGATGACGCTGCAATAAAGAAATACGTAGACAACAACGACATCGCGATAAGGACAGCATTAATAACAATCAGTGATGGATTGGCCACATTCAGATCTGAATATAATAATAATGTAACCGCGTTTAAGAATTTTCGCAGAAATATAAATAGAGTCGCTAATGATTTCTTTGGAAATCCAATGGTCGCCCGCTTTAAGCTCACAGAAATCATAAGACTCCGTTCATCAACGCGGTAGCTTCTGGATTAGCAATATGGTCACAACAAAACAACTCACTCAAACATACCGTTGAGGTCACCGCGGTGTACAGGCTGTCCATGTTTAGCGCTGATAGATTTAGGATATTTACCACTTTTCCATGGCGTCATTCCACTGATTGATTTTCCGAAACTGTGTCAGTTGTGTTAAATCAAATACCGAGGAAACATTCATATTGGAACCAGCAGATAAAGATAAAGACTTATCCGCAACGACGTATTGGTGGTGTCTTGAATTCGTAGCAAAATCACCTCAATTGGTAACTTAGCAACCGATTTATAGCGGCAATGAATCCCACACAATCTTACAGATATAATCAAGCATGTTCGTGGAAGGCATCGCTGGAAGAAATCATCGAAGGCACACAGCAAAACAACTCACTAATCCTGTTTACTTACGATGTCATAATCCATTGCTGTCACGAATACGTTTTAGTCTAACCAACCAAGACGGTAATTTATTGGACATGCGTAGGGTAGAATTAACCGTTAGTTTGTATGTGCACGAAAGGCCGTGAAACGCCCCACCATGTCACAAAAAATAGCCCATTCCACCGCTAGCAAAGCTAAATAAAACAAATAACATATTTTGTTCTCATTACTTTTTTAAGATGTCTATTAGGTTTCTTGGCACTAGTGACGTTGCCATTCTGTGGATGGCTTGGTGGATTCGGGAATCCTAGCGGATTTCAACACAAAGTTTTTAGCTGTCTCGCATGCGCAGTTAACCTCTCGAGTTTCATATTCTCGAGACAGCTCTGATCGTATTTTCTCCATGGCGCTTGCCAGTGGAACACATTTAGTTATCTCATGTTGTTCGTGTAAATCCGCCAATGACAGTTCCATTTCGCTCTGGAGTAGTTTGATAAATCTATATTCTGTCGCTAGTGTATATCTGCCCTCTTCACGTCACTGCTGTATCATTTCAACATCAAGATGAACCGCGAGAACATCTTGTTGTAATTGTTCAATCTCAGAAATAATCTCGTTAATATTTTCTTGGTTCATTATACAGTATAATGTATTTCTTTAATAAAAGCTTTGATCAAGACCAATTCGATAACGTGTTACTGGATCGTGTAAACTAATCCATGCGGAGGTTTTTGAGCATGTGCAAAGAAGATTTTAAACTTGTTTATGCCAATGTCACCGGGACACAAAATCTGATGAATATTTCGCTGCGTATGTGTGTCAACACCTTAAAAATATACAAAAAATTACAGTTCTCTCAGATCACTTTGGCGATTTAAGTGTACCGCTGTATAACGTAAATAACATCTGTGTTTTCATATCTGCCCCGTAAAAATATTCTGGCTGTGTATGTTTGTTTGTCGAGCATGACATCATCGTAAACCACTAGATTGTCGATATCCCCGTTAAAATCCTCGACAGACGGCGCATCATCGATGTCAGTGATAAATTCAATAACATCATCGTCATCCTTTGGATTTTCATTAAATTCCTTAAGAACATTGTAGCATCGCTGGTCATCTACGGATGGTGCTACTAAATAAAGTTTGTTCCATTTGAACCACCTCATTCTCAGGTTGAGCAACAACTGAATTTTACCCGACACAGGCGGACCAATTATAATGGCTCGAATTGAATTTGGTAACACTGGATGATGCTTGACCGGTGCCTGTTCGCGTGTCGCTGAAAGTCCATCACGTTCATATTGTACAAAAATATAGTATTATTTATAATCATGAGTCTATATTGTGTTCGACGCAAAATGGTCATGGATACAACTGGGCTAACCAGGTTGAGAAATAACGCGCGGGCGCTTACAGGTAAGTGTGTGAGATGCGACATAACAAATATAAATTTGTGAGCAGCGATGCGAGCATTGTTGTCGACACGGTCGCTGGCGGTGATATTGGTGCGACACTCGGGAAATTACTAGGAACGCCATGAGCGAAATACCTGGGGAAAACATCTTCCGGGATATAATTATTGTGGTCCTGGAATACGACTTGATATTAGACTTGATGAAAACAATTAACCAAAAGTAGGACAATATCCGGTAAATGCGATTGATCAAAAGTGCCATAATCATGATGTCCCGTATAAAAACAAAGATCTGCAACAACGACATATCGCGGACGTCAAGTTGATTCACACGCTGAAGTCTATAAAAAATAACAACATAAGAGAATCTTGTTGAAACGATCAGCGATGAGCGGTAACTATCCGTGGGAGCGTAGCTCCCCGCGCCGGCAATTAATTGTACAATAATTACATATTGGAGTCGATTTATTATAGTCCAAGAGAATGTTGGAGTGGTACAGCAGCGATTAGCAAACTCACCGATGCAGCAGGTGTCGCGCGTGCCATTGTCACAGGTTGGTTGTCCAGACAGGCAATATGACAAATTTATCTACCACGTCCCAAAACGATTCAGCATGGACCGTTTGATGTCAGCACGCCCAATGGAGTTTATCAGGCAGAGATATTGTTTTTCCCAGATGACGTCATTGGCACATCACGTCACGGTGGACAAACAAATACACGTTCACGGTCGTCGACGTTACAAGTAGATACAAAGAACCGGAACCTCTATCAACTAAAACATCAACTGAAGCCGCGGCCGCGTTTGAACGAATTTATTCACCTGGTGGCCTGCGATGGCCACATTTGCTACAGGTTGGTCCTGGCAAAGAATTTCTAGGTGAAGTATCATCTCTGATGCAAGAACATAACGTTAAAATTAGACATGGACACACCGCGTTACATCGCGATCAGGCAATCGTTGAACGATTTATTCGAACACTTGCTGAGCGATTGTTTGGACATCAATACTCAGAGGAATTACTGAGCAAGGACAGATAACGTGAATGGGTTGCGAGACTACCTCATGTGATAACCGCGTTAAGCAACAAAGTCACTCGTGAAATTAACATGAAACCTATCGAGGCAATTGCAAGAAAACATATACCACGACGAAAATCACCAGAAAATCAATTACAACAACCAATGTTGGGCAATAACGTAACAGCCAGGTATTTATATGAACCCGGTGAACTTGAAGGTGGTGCAGCAAGATCAACAGACCCAGTCTGGAGTGTAACCACACATACAATTTCCAGCGTCGTAAGATCTACTGGCCAGCCTGCAGTCTACAGACTAGATTCAAAAGCTTCTCAACGTGGATTTGCCCGTGAACAATTACGGGTAATTCCTGAAACAACTAGTTACCACCAGGGTGGATACGCTCCAGCAAAAAACGCTAACGTTGCTTGAGTAGACTTGCTCGGAGGAACGAAACTGCTCGACGTCTGTTACATTCAAGACATGTCAGTGTGACATTTTCGCGCGTGTGGCCGAGACTACTATTGATTCTGTCCACGGTAAATTGTCTTGGTTCATTAGGAAAATATTGCCATATCATTATTGTGTTACAGTAGGCGCAGTGATTATTTTGTTGTTGTTTCAGCGTCATGATAAATTCAACATCGAGATCAAACTGGTGTTGATTTTTTTGTTATCTCGAGCATAACCAGCTAATGTTTTCTTTACCGCGTTGGTTGTTGGTGTAGTTGATACACCGTGTGTTATTTGCAACTCCGTAACGTAGACAATTCCTCGCAGCTGATATAGCTTTGTGACTCGCGATACAGCCAGATAAACTAAATTTGACCATTCGATTCTATCATCGACAATCCAGATATTATTATCATAGATTGTTGGCCCCTGCGACGAATAAATTGCTATCGCACAGCCTAGAGTCCAGCACGATGAGTTTAGTGGCAGCGCCTGTTGTACAGCATCTACTGGAACCTCGACGATATCATTAAGAACCAGTTTTCTTGTGCATCAGCTCCAGGAATGTCAACGCGTATATTTTGCCTACGGGTATTTGCAGGGCGATAACATAGTGGAACTGGTAGATCTGGAAATTTTTCTTTGTGAAGCTCAAATAATTTACTTTGAAGTGTATCATGTTCAATATTCCTGGATACAACTATCAGATCATTAGGTCGCCATGAGTTCCAGAAATCAGACACTGGTGTCACTGGAATTACGGTACGCTTTATTTCACATTGAATCTTGTTCGGCTGTAATCTGATTAGCGATTTCAACTGTCATATTGTTTCACCGCCCGATCGATGGTCATACAATATTTCTTTGTAGTGGGTAAAGTAGTTTTTTAACCATTCATGTGGAGATTCTCCTGTAAACGGTGGAGGCTGTCCTGGATCGCCGCGTATGATAATTGCCGTGGGTTTTTTTTGTCGTTAGGTAATCAAGAAACGTCTTTAATGTGTCTTTGGACACAGAACATATTTCGTCCCAAATAATTATTCTCGGTATATATTTTTGTCCCATACGTGCTGGATCCCATTTATCACATCGCCATCTAAAGAAACTGTGATACGTGCACTATTTGACACCACGCTGTTTCGTCTCTCTGGCAAGCCGGTGAGTTGGCATTAACACAATCATGTTAGAGTTGGTAAAAAAATGTATTGCACGTGTTGTTTTACCGGAACCATGACGGCCATTTAGATATGCTATTTTATATCTCGTGATTAGATCATTCACTGACGGCGCTGATGACATATGTGACTAATTATCATTGCGGTAATAAATCTCGGGTGTTTTAACATCAGCGGACTCAGAATAATTACATGTTTGTTTACGCTTTATTCTCCAATGACCCCAATGAGCCGCTTTGGTGACATCGATAAATGATTCAAAAAGATTCATTTTTGACCGACTAATATAAAATGAATCAGCCGCGACTCTAACAGCTTCGTTGGGAAATCGGTTAATCATCGATAAGAGGTTTGTTTATGAATACGCAAGCATTGAAGATCTAAGATGAGTAAACTGAGGCGAGTCGCCGTCGCAGTAGCTAACTATCGTTGTTATATTTTTTTCCATAGCTGGTATCTACACTCTCCATTATGGAAAACACACAACGCGTCGTAGTATCTTTTATTATAAAATCTAGTTCCGCCTTGTCCATAACTAATCCTGTACAATGACGTTTATTATTAGATGACGACCCCTGCGTAAATTTGCCAATACTTTTTCTGCAGATCTCTTCGTCAGATGATGTGCCATCGCGTGGTAAGCAGACATATTTTTTGTGGTTTGTCTGAAATTATCGCCGATGTTATGTTAAGCGATACAAGTTTATTTTCGACAAGTACATATCGTAATAACACTATTAGAGCCCAATTTTTTGCTCAGCAGTCATTGAGATGAATCTTCGTATCCGGCGGGTTAAAATTTAGGCAGAACCAGATTGGTATAACCGGATGAACATTTGAGGCAACTCAAATGATTCGATCTCCGCAAATCCTGTTAGATCATAGTCGAGAGGCAGTGGACCGTTTATCAGTATAAACGATCCAGTGTCTGCCTGGTTGTTTCAGAGTGATCTAGATTCACAGTTTGATTAGTTTGTGTTAACGTCTGGTGTACTTTATCGACCAGATCATTTCATGCGTCGGATGACCAAATCGTTCAAACTACGGTTTACGTACTCCACATCCAAGAAAATTAGCTCGTTAAGCAGCGACATTATCAACCAACATCATGTCGGCGAAATTATATTTTGTGTTCCATAAACCACTAAGGCCAAACTCGACACAAGACTTTGATATATCTTCGTGAAATTCCATTGGTGTTGGACGAAACTGAATTTTTGTTGTGCAATGTGAGCTACTACAGATGATATTGTAAAACAGTTAACGAGTAATTCATCTATGTTGGTGTAATATTTCAACGCAATTTGTTTCATCGCGTGTTGGAGCGATTCTTTTCGATAAAGTACACCAGACGTTAGCACAAACTAATCAAACTGTGAATCTAGATCACTCTGAAACAACCAGGCAGACACTGGATCGTTTCTACTGATGCCGTAGTTTCTTCAAAATATCGCCGTTATAGAAAATTTATCTTTCTTTCTCGCGGAAATTTCGTTACTGTCTTGGTCCAGGCATGAGCGTTATGGTCTATTATCGTGATTTTCCCCCTACTACTATAATTTCCTGAGTCATATAAAATCTAGCTTGTGATTGTTTTTACCATAACTGGACATTTTAGTGCTTTTTCCAATAGAGCAACGTCATTTATTTTAGATCCGTTGATTAAACAATCTTCCCTATTATTAATTTTTTTATTCTCGATTCTGTAAGTCCATTTCCACTCCTGGAGTTTACGAAATGTTCTCTGACACGCTGAGCCACAGTTTAATGTTCTTGTTTTCATAGGTTGGAGAGCAGTTATTTCAGGGTCATTCAGGTAATAAATCGCGTAAACAACAGCGGTAGCTGGATACGCGTTTTTGTAGTATGGGTTATCGATACCAACTAGTGTTCCTGGTTTTGTGTTTGTGTCGACAATAACAATAGACCCCGATAGTTATTGTTTAACCTGTTCAAATTTATCACATACGATCCATGTTGGTCCATTTTGTTCTTGTTGTTTAATAATAAATTTTATTCTGATAAAAATTCTTCTTGTTGTCTTGTAGACGGTCAATTATTTAATCAGCAAATCTGTGATTCATTGTTGAATTAATAAATATGCCATTGCCTTCTATTTTAAACGTCGACCAAACATGAACCGCGCTATCATTTTAAAACTCATTTTTTGCCATTCTGATTATTTCATGTAACTGTAGTTCAAATGGTAATTGTTTTCTTTTATCGTTCAGTCGATCAAGATCAAATCTTGATGTTGATGGCTCAGTCGTTGATAATCGTGTAAACTCATCTCGTGTTGATTCTAGGGATCTGATTTTATTTATAATAGTTTTTAAATCCGTTTTTTTATTTTGCCAATGGCACTTTGATACCTGTGAGATCTTGATAACTTTGTTGTAGTAATATAGCTTCCATCCATCTACCCATACTATATTATTACTTCTCTGTAATATAATAGTATACCTTATGTCTAATTAGACTTTACCTAATAGTATAATCATGCATCAAACATATAACATTTGCAAGTGGCTCAAGCTGGGGTCAGCTGTTCCATGCGGGAAAAACTGTCGCGGTGATTACTGTGGAATTCATTTACAGAGTATTCGCCGTAGAAGTACTGGACCAAAACCATGCTTGAATTGTGGTGCTGGATTCAAAGGTAAAACACAATTATGTGTCGCATGCGGCGGACGTAAATATCGTGCACTGAAACTGTAATTTGCAGTTCAAAATGACGCTAAAAGATAAATCAAAGATATAAACGACTATATTGAACGATACATTAAAAATAGTTCATTTGAAGACAAATAAGTTGTATAATGGATCAAGTAAAAGTTGAGAATAATGTTGACGAAGGGACCCCATAAATTGGCGATAAACTGAACTTGTGTTTGAAATTATCGTTTGCACCACAATTTAAGATGTACAGGGGGAGGTGATGGTAATTTAAAAGAAGTTGGCTGAAAAACCATGCATACTGATTTTTGTGTATTATAGATGATATCATTCTCTAATGCGTATTGTTCACATATCTTCAATAATTTCCTTAAACCTGTGATAGAAGGACTTATCAGTGACATATCATCAGCAAAACTAAAATTGTTAAGAAACAACACCTTTGGTGGCAGATGTAACCCTACGTAACACTGGCCCAGTATACGATTTAAGTCGTCTATGTATATATTAAATAACAAAGGGGAAAGAATACCACCCTGACTCACCCCATTGGTTACATGGAAAGCGCTGGATATTACACTTCCCCATCGCACATAATACAACTGTTTGCCATACCAGTTAACTAAAGTATGAACTATGTATACAGGTATTTTAATATCAAGCAACTTTTTAAATAGTGTCCAATGACTGACCCTATCAAATGCCTTACTAGCGTCTAAAAAGCATGAAAATACTGGGCTGCCATGTTCTACATAATAGCTGACGGTTTCCTTAAAGGCATATAGACATAAATCTGTTGAATGCTGCTTTTTAAAACCAAACTGATTATCGGAGATTGTGACTTCACATCTTTGTAGTATGATGCAATCAAATATTTTTGAGATAATAGTCGTAAGAGCTATAGGTCTGTAGTTATTTTTGTCCGCCAGTTTACCAATTTTGCTTTTTAGTAGCGATATAATTGTAACTTTTGTGAAAACAACTGGTACAAAGTTGAGCACAAACATACAATTAAATAAAATTATTAATAGCCCATGAAGTCTAGTATCTGAAAATTTAAAATGTTCCACATATAAAAAAATCTGATCCTGGACATTTACCACCTTTTTGTCTTGTCATTGCATTTTGGATCTCAGATAATGTGATTACCTCTGTATAAACAGAAGGGGTATTCAATGCTGAAGTAACACGCTTCTTATTCGATTCGTTTTTAACACTACTGAGTAAGTCTTCAAAATGATTTTTCCACATGTTGCATATATTATTTTGACCATGGTTCCCATCAATGCAGATTGGTAGTTTATTGGAAGTTGTCGTAGTACTTTGTTTAACTTGCTTCCAGAATTCACGTTGGTCGACATTTTCAAATTTTTGTGCTAGCGAGTCTGCTTTATGTTTTACTTCATCCTTCTTGCATAATCTAAGAGCATGCTTAAATTGTGCTCTTGTTTGGCGCATTAGGTTACTTAATTGTCCATGACGAGGTTTACCGTTATCACGCCACATTAGGTAAGCATTTCGTGCAAATTCATGTAGTTCTTTGACACAGTCATTCCAGCCTGGTATAACCCGGTGGCCACGTTTGGATTTTCTAGTCAATCTATTACCGGATTTCGATAAAGCTTTTACTATATCAGCGTATAAACCATTTATCTGTGGTAGGGTGAGTTCTTTTGTATTTTTATTTCGAATTTATGCGCATTGTACAGTAAGTGGCATCGCAATATGTTATCATTAGACATTTTATATCAAGAATAATGGGGGAAATAATTAAATTAGTAAGAATGTATCAGTAATCATATAATTATATTAATGAAAATGCACCAATCATCCAGTAATGAAATTAATGAAATTGCATCAGTTATCCTATTATTAATTTAATGAAAATGCATCAGTCATCTTCTAAATAAATTACTGACAATGCATCAGACATCCACTAAATAAATTAATAAAAATGCATCGGTGATTTTTTTATAACATAATCGATATAAAGAATCATCCTATAATTAAATTAACGGAAATGCGTCACTCGTCCTGTAATCAAACTGATGAAAATGCACCACTCACCTTCTAATTAAATTAATACATATGCATCAATCGTCCTATTATTAAATTAATGAATATGGATCAGTCATCTAATAATAAATTTAAAGAAAATGCGTTAATCTCTCTTATAATTAAATCAATGAAATTGATTGTCGTCTTATAATTAAATTAAGTCAGTCATCCTACAATTAAACTAATGAAAATGCATGTCATTTTATAACTAAATTAATGAAAATGCATCAGTCATCCTATAATTAAATTAATGAAACTACATCCGTTATTTAGCAACAAAATTAATGAAAATGCATCAGTCATCCTATACTTCAATTAAAGAAAATCCATTAGTCATCCTATAATTAAGTTAATGATTCCGTGGCAGAGCTTCTTGTACCCTTGTATGCATTAATCACATATGCCTCTATACTTAGAGAAAGAATTGAACAGTTATAATCATTGTTTATCACAGGATGGAAAACTAATAAACTTCCCATATCAATATTGATATGAAATGTAAATGAAATACCAATAATCTGGAGAGTGAAATTAATAAAGTAGCATTATTCCCAGATTCAAAATAACTTGGGTTGCGGAGATCGCCTTATTCAGTATAAACCTTTATCATGGATGGAATCGTTAGTATTTCAAGTTACAGTATTGCCACCACTAGATACCTCCACAGCAAGGGATGTAACGGTAGTTATACCCATCTAAATTTCATCTGTCACACTATTACCAAGAGTATCCCACTGAGGAATACCTTGATTATCAAAGATTTAATAGTGACACAGTTATACCCATATGGATTTAATTCTGTGACACTATTAACACCATTACCATACTCTGATACCACCATTACAAGGGGTCTAACACTATCATATGTATACCAATATGTACTTCATCTGTCACACTATTACCACAATTTACTGTAGTATGGGATGACACCATTATCAAGGCCCCAGCCATTATCAAACAGTAGTTTGATCCATTATCACGAGTACCACACTCTGGGATACCACCATTACCTTACCAGAGTTCTATTATAGGATACGTGATTTTAAACCTCTGTTTGGAAAACCATCTCATTCTAACCATCTCATACTAACACATTTTTTCAAATGCAATGGAAAAATTGTTCCCCAAAAATATCAGTTCTTAAATTGACCTCGCATTACTAGATGACAGCAACACCTACGAAGACAATCACATACCATGGAAATCTAATCTGATTTTTCTGAGTAAATAAAGATGTATCTCAATACTTGTCTTGCTGGCTTAGCAAACGTAAAAACACATCACAAAAGTATAATTGTTTGCATCAAAAGCATCAATTAGGTTGTTGCAGTTTCAATAAATATTTTCGTACAATTCCATTATGTCTTGATATGCCAGCAAGAAAAAAATCTTCCCAGAATTACTTATAGCTTGAGCATTTCTAAGCATTATATTGAGATATAGTAGCTTATCACATCCCTATATTTAGGTGGCTTGTATGGACAAAGTTGTGAAAAGATGTTTGATTTTATATCGGCAGACAAAGAGAAAGATAAAGATAGTTCATATGGGGGGGGGGGGGCAGGCTAAAGAATATAGCACCGTTCTATAGAGAATTCATGCAAATAATGTCATCCGAGTTGGACTGTGACTCAAATCGAATGAATCACATTTTTACTAGCAGTAAACCGCTGGTGGGTCACATCAACAAAAGAAAAAAAAATGGACCTTTCATGAGAGTTAGGTACAATACACGAGTTTAGATTTTTGTTAATGACCTAGGTCAAACGCTTTTACTCAGATTAATTTTTCTTCACATCATGCACACACGACCACTCTTGAAACTTACCAAAAGGCGCCCATGCGACTGGATAGTCATAGTCAGCCTAGATCAGTAACCAACAATGCCTTTGTCATCATATTACCATTTAATATCATTCGATGCGTAATTATATGATTGATGATTTGGAGCCTAATCCGGTCTATGAATGAGTCACCTTAGTTTAGCATTTTTGCCACGGTGTAGAACTGTGCCATGCTAACCATTGTACCATCTATATCTATCGAGAACAGTTTGGTAATTGTATTGAGGCTGCTTGGTTCCGCGTCACAAGAAATGATTAGACACATATTCGCTAATGCAGCCGTGGTAAGAGTGTTTTACCAACGACCCAGTTACACTGGTTACTATTGATATGTCTCCATCAACAATTCTGATTGGTGTGCCGATAATAGTTAATGTAGTCATGAATTCCGTCACACCAAGACCAATGGTGGTTGCCGTGGCGATTCTGCAAATAGCACATGAGTAGTAATAGGGGATACCGTAGCGACAATGGGAATTAGCATTACAGACCCCCCTGGGACCGTATAGCCCCAAGAAAAGAAAGCACGGCCTGGGACCGTATAGCGACAATGGAAATTGTGTAGAGTGACTAGCACACCCTGGGACTGTATAGCGACAATGGAAATTTGGTAGAGTGACTAGTATACCCTGGGTCTGTATAGCGACAAGAGGAATGGAACAGGTGGCATGACGTCACACTGGTAACAATGTAGCAAAAAGAGGAGTACTGTGACGTCAGGCTACCTGAGAGAGGGCTATAGACAAACACGAATCAAGAGTATTCGTGTATAAAAAGAGTAAGGGTTTTATATATTCGTTTGGGTTGGAGACAAAATGAAAATTAAGATCTTTTCGAGGCATTGGAAGTGGCCCTGAAAAGGGCCTTTGGGTTCTTCTTCTTTTATCTTCTCCAGTTCTTCCACCATGTCCTGATTTTCCCAATAATTCCTTTCTTCTTTCTCTTTGCTTCTTCGGGCATCCAGTCAGGATGTCCGAGAGCTCTAAACTTTTCCTGTACCTTCACCCAGTTCTGATTGAGTTTCTCAAACTCTTCTTTCTTTTTTTGGTTTTCTTTGTCCATTTTTTCTTTCGTCCAGGTCTCTTTAATCTTTTTTACTTCTTCTTCCATCAAGTTTTTCATCTTGTCTTCGACTTTCTTTAACTGGTCTAAGCCCCACTTGACAAAAGACCACTCTGTGCAATTAAATGTATCTTGCAAGAAGCTCCTCACTTTGATGACAAGATCAAGGGCTTCCTTCAATGTCCCCACTCTTACATACTTAGGCTTTATGAATCCTCTTAATTTTTTCACTTCCTTTTCTATCATTTTGGTCACCAGATCAGTGGCTACCTTGAGGCTATTGACTTGACTGGTCACAAAGTCTTTCGAGACTGGACAGCTCCATTCTTTTTCAAACCTTTCCACCACGTAGGTTGCATCCATCATCCAGAAATAACTATGCCTTAATTCATTAAACAAATTCATTTTTTTTGAAGTTGTTGACTAGTCAACGTGGGTAGCCAGACTGACTAGCGTTCCGCGTTATATACGTCAAGCACGGACGTGAACGAAAACATGCCTTACACTTACTTCACATAGTATATACTATCCTCACCAACGAACGAGCAAGCATAAAACACATATGATATACTATCCTCACCAACGAACGAGCAAGCATAAAACACCCAATGTACTATCCTCACCAACGAACGAGCAAGCATAAAACACACACCCAATATACTATCCTCACCAACGAACGAGCAAGCATAAAACACCCCCCCCCATATACTATCCACACCAACGAACGCGCATGCAAACACACACACACACACACACGCACACACACACACACACACACACACACACACACACACACAGACATCAGTAAAGAGTGAGCGTTTATAGTCACACTACACTAATTGGCAAATTGAATAGCTTCTCTTTTCTAGAGATCTGGTTAGCCCTGAAAAGGGCTGTTTTTTTCTTGAACTTCAAATGCACCCGGCTAATGTTGACATCTTCCAGGCCGGACACCACACACACAACGACGACTCCAATCTTGCTCCCAATTGATGCGTGTGGTTGGGAGCGCAGAGGGAGGTTGATTGGCTTCACTATCCCACTCCTCAGTTTGAGGGATAGTGAACACTTGTTCCCTTCTTCTTCTATTCCACACCCTGGGATGATGATGCTGACGCCGAGGCTCCCACTATTGCCTCTGTCTTTCCAATTCCTCCCATGCCTCCTCCTCCCATGTTTCTCTCTGGGGGACAGCGGCTCTTGGTACTGGTGGTACTGGCAGCAGAGGTTGTGGCTGTCTTTGTTGTGCTGCTGCTACTGCCTGTGGAGGCGTCCTCACCTCAGGCTTGACCTCACACACAAGTCTTAGCATGAGGTGAGGTAGGATCCCTCTCATCTCCTCTTCTTTCTTTTTCTTCTCCTCCTCTTCAAGCCTGGCTTCTTCGGCTAAAGCCTCCATAGCCAGCTCATCTAGCAACCGCCTGGCATATTCCAGGTGCATCTGGAGTTCTAGTAGTTTTGTTATTCTGCTCATTTCGTTGCAGCTGCTACGTCAACGTGGGTAGCCAGACTGACGATCGCACCGATTTATATACTTGAAGCACGGACTTGAAGGTAAACATTCCCTAGCACCCAAATTTACCATCACATGTAACGCGCAGACTTAAAAGAAGCACTCACGTTGACTTTTTTACTTTTTACGTACAAACACAGACATGCACTATTTGGACAAGACAGAGAAAACTAAGGGTGGTTTTTTTAAACATACAAACACATAAATATTTTGTTTTACTGACAAAAGAAACGAAGTGCTTATAGGCACATTTCTATTTTCTAATTACAAATTTTGGCAAATTGAATGAGTATGTCTTTTCGAGAGTATTGGGTAGCCCTGAAAAGGGCTGGGTTTTTTTTTTGTTCACGGAAGTAATGGCAATCGTTTTTACTGTCTAAGACTGCGTCCCCGTCTGGCAGTAGGCTTTCCTATTGGATACGGTCTGCTTCTGCGAAAAGAGAAAGAGAATTCTTTGGTGTCTACTCGACAGTCCACAAAACTTCTGTCTGGTTCTTGCTGCTGCTGTTGTTGTTGTTCTTGTCTCTGCTTCTTCTGAAGCCTGTATTTCTCAGTCCATTCTTCTTGTTCTTTTTTAATTTCCTCTCTAAACATCTCTTCTATCAGGTCTTGTGTTATGGAGAGCATCCTAACATTCTCTATTTCTTCAGGCTTCGGTATCAGGTTTAGCCTGACACGATGTAAATTGACGTAAGCTTCGTTCAGCTGGGCTAGTCTGGAAGGCATCTTCATAGGTTGACGAGTCAACAGTGAATGGTCAGACTGGAGACCCACTCGCTTTATATGGTTCAAACGCGGACGCGATAGAAAACATCCCTACTCGGTTTTAGTGTCGGAACGCTATGATAGCGAATTTCATGGTGAGGGATAGAAAGAAGTCAAAGAGCATATATTCACAGTGGGTTTTTTTTAAAACAAACGACAGACACATTTTTTTTTCAAAACACAACATTTTTTATTCAAGTAACAAGTAACAAGTCATAAGTCACAAGTAACAAGTAACATCAAACAAATTATTTTTGACAAGGTTGACAACGTTGTGAAATCATGTGAGATTTCCACTGATGGAAGTCATGAGCCCATTGATGTACACTACGTTTCCTAGCTAAAGACAAAAGATAACTATAATGGTCACAAAACCATCGATCTATTTTCTCATCGTTTCCAGAAGAGTGACGATCAAAATAAGTCACTAAATGTTCTAAAGGATATCCAAGACTGCGTTGATGAAGAAAATATACACAATATTGTCCACACACCATGGAATCTGTGCCTTGTAATTTCACATTATTGTATCGTGTCGTCTGGGCATTTCTTCTCATAAAGTCAATGGTATCGTCTTCCAAAGGGGGTAATCCATACGAATCAAAATATTCCACACAATTCTCTTGAGGGAAGTAGACGGCAACCCAGTGAGTTCCTGGAAGATGACTTTCATCCGTGTTGATGACATTATCTTGATGGTCTTGAGGTTTGCGATGAGGTAGTTCATCTTTTGTGCACACGACATGATTCCAAGAAGCAGTATACGAACTATTGTTCAAAAGGTAATAAAGTTCCCAGGTATCCATTTTCTGTTGTGTTTTTTTTTTCCACAGGTAATGATAAGTCATCAGTTCAATTCTGACTTTTTGTTTGAAACGATCTGTCAAGTAGCCGTTTCTTCGCCTTGTCTCCGCACTCTGGGCTAAGAGAGTTTCGATGCGATAGATCTCTAGAGTAGTCAATGGAGGACAGGAAAGATCACGCAAGTCTTTATACCACTCATGCAACACGGTTTCTTCTGAGATGAGACTCCAAGCGTCGTCCAGATACTCGTCCAATTTTTCTTCTTGACTCATCATCATACATTTATCGTATTGAATTTGACTGGGATGATCGTTTTGACATCCGTAACAATATTTCTTGGACAATTCCGTAATGGTATTCGCTAGGTGTTTAGCAAAACAGGACACTAAATGTTGTTCTTGTTCTGGCCATCTGGACTTGACGACTACCTCGTCCTCTTTGACTTGGTCTTGGGGTTCTGTTTTCACGCTATCCTCCCATTCCATGTCCAAAGATTCTCCACTGTTTAAAGAGGGATAGGAGTCTTCCATTGTGTCTAATAGTCTAGAATGACTCGTCTCAAACTGTTGATTTCTATGGTATTATCGAATTCAGAATACAGGATGACGTTGACCGTCTCAGTGAGAGCTTCTGCAAACTGAAGTTCCACACGCAGTTGACCGGATTTTATAGGGTGGAAATGTCCCTCGTCGCTGCCTTGGTCTGGAGTGAAATCAAAGGCCCACAAAGTGTAACCTCCGACATAATCTTCGTACGAAATACCGTGACTGGCGTTGGTTCCTAGTTGCCCCGTAGCTTCGTACAGGGACAAGTACGATCTCAAGTAATTCTTCTGGGCAAAGTTAGGTTCGAAGGGTCTGGTACACAAAGTCTTTCCATCGCGACTGACTTCAATTTTGGACACTCTGTAGTGCTTAAACTGGAAAGGATTTTGATCGTGGGCTCCGTTGAAGGCTGCATTACTGACGATACCAACGATTAAACGTTTGGGTAACTGTCCTTGGAACAGATGATCTTCGATCTTGGATCGGAGTCCAGCAGCAATGGTGAATGTTTTCACTTCGACACGTCGTATCGGACATTTGGCGGTCGATCTGCTCAATGTTTGACTGATGTCGTTTCCCGCTTTAGGTAACACTTCTACACGTCGCACGTAAAGTCTGGCTTCTTGGATGATGGTTTTGTACTCGTTGGCTTGAGCCATCAAATGGAAAGCGACACTACTGCGATTGAGTCTCAGGCGAATATCTACTCTGTTCAGCAAAACTTTCTCTTGCAACCACATGTCCAAATGCAAACGATCCATCAGTTCTAAACTACGACCTTGCAGGATTTTCCTTCGACGATCGTTAAAACCCACATTGTGAGGATCGTCATCGGCTGTCAGGGCTCTGTCGTTAAATGTGTTCTCACCTGCGGTGTCAGGTTTCCATACCACGCAAGCATCCAGGTGAGTGTTCTTGGCCTCTTTTCCGTACGTCAAGAGATTTTCTAGGTACGCTCGGTAAGGGTAAGTATCCGTGCTACTGCTGATCAGTTTGTTATTCAAGTACAAATCCACTTCGCTGAACAAGGAATGCATGAAATTGTTGACGGGAGCTACTGCGGCATCGGCTCCCGGATTGGTGTTGTCGGTTTTGATCACTCTCAGCTTTAGATACAAGTAACTATTATTCAGATCGATGTAATCTTCGGGCTGTCCTTTGATTTCAAACTCGATAGGAGCGGAATCCACCAAAGAGGAGACGGGATGAAATTCGACCCATTGGGATTCTTGCATCGTCATCATGGTGGGTGGCATGGCAAACAGATCCAGTTCCGACTTGGGACAAGCACAAGACTCTCGGTGCATCATTTTCCTTTTTTTAATAATCAAAAACGTCTAACTCTCGGACGGTTTTTCTTTTCTTTGTCTTTCTAGCTCTAGGGGCGTGAAGTCCTCTGAAGGGGTATTTTCGTCGTCTTTTTCTGCCTTGTCCTTGATGTGGCGTCAGGGAAGCAGGAATGCCTAACTCAGCATCGCCCAGGGCATTTATAGGAGTTTCTCGCCGACCCAAAAGGTCTTTGCCCGTTTGAAGCAAGACATTTTTGCCTGCTCTCAAGAAAGCTTCTTTGGGGTTTTGTTTG
>JAECUM010046865.1:0-30298 GCA_016617855.1 Megalonaias nervosa | reverse complement strand
GATACTGATCTGTATGTGTTTTTTTCACACATCGGTAAATTCTGCGGGCTACTTTTGGTTCCTAATTAATAGATCATTTTATGTCAAGCTTAATCTATACCAACGTCTTACACCATACTTACAACAAGAAGCCTTCACACACTCAACCATTCCTTGATTTGCGATTCAAACTTTGCAACCCTTGCATAAATAACCCATTAGAGGTAAAACCAATGTAATCGTAGTCGTTCCTGGACTCCTGCACTCACCCATTGTGCCAAAGAAGTCATTTGGCACTCATTACAAGCCAATCCACATCATGAAATTATTGCAATTTGTTTCGAAAATATGCTCCACCTGCAGTTCTTAAAGCTTATGGTCATATGACGAGCAGGGAATCTAGTTAGAAAAGGAGGGAAGTTTTAGCTTGAAAAATCGATATGTGTTGAAAGCAAGAACAATGAATACTAAAACAACATGTGCCATACGTAAGGGTAATGTTTAAAAAAGGAACAGCTTGATTTATACAACAAGAACAACCAAAACAAAATTCAATAAAATGACCATACCAAGTTCTTAATTCACTGCTATGACCCGCTCTGTCACTCCACCCTACAATATCTATTATATAAGAGCCGATCACTCTTGGCTAGCAAAATGTGGCTATGTATTCTGGTGCGGTGTGAACAGAACAATGAAACAAAACTGCCAGCGATATTGATTTGAAGGCTTTTTGGGTGAAACCAGCTGATGGAAACAAAGCAAATTTTGTTATAATTGTTATTATTATGGGTATGTATCGATGTGTAAATTGTTGCCTTATTAGACATACAGTTGGTGAAAATGCCCATAGACGAAATCAGCCGAGAGCGAACAGTGTTCCCCTCTTATCTCGGAACACCCTCCAGATGGCGGGGTGACAGTAGTGATCAAGTACTTCCCGTATGTTATGGCTTATTTTGTCTTTACATCTGAACCAGAGCCAACTAAACGCTTTCCCAGAGTCCCTGCCCAGTGCTTGCACAGCTGACTTGCGTGCCCTTACTTTTATTCCCAGTGCACTGAACATCTTCCACATTTACTAGGCTGGAAACCCTCTAGAGGCAACTTCAACAGGGAATAACCATGTTTTCCATCCTCTGCCCTGCAAGACTCTACCAACTCGTGGTTGTTCATCCTCTTTCTCTTATGAGCCTCTTCTGTCTTTTCTTCGCATGGCACAGTACGTTCCACCAGGATCATTTTCGTTGCAGCTGGTGACCAGATGAAAAGGTCAGGGAGGAGGGATGTTTGAACTGCGTCAAGAAATACCAGTTTCTTGCCCACGTCGACCGTCCTGTAACAGTCCTGTATTTTCCACCGCTGCGATCTTTTCATGTTGTCCCGCTTTAACAAAACTGGTGCACTGTTTTCTTTAGGGTTCTTTCTTTCCGTCTTTCTCTTTCAAGCATATCAGCCATCTCTTTCAGTACTTTGTCATGTCTCCATCTGTAACGGCCTTGGGCCAGGGGAACCTGGCATCCTGGCAATATGTGAAGGTCTGTTCCTTTTCCCTGACACAGTGGATATGATGGGTATTTTCTGAGCTTCCATCTCACTACGCTGGCCGGTGACGGTAGGAGGTTATACACTGATCGAAGCGGAAACTGCCCATGTAAGTGTACTTTCTGGCAGCGATCACTTTGGCCAATTAGCTTGGATCCCAATTTTGACTGCCATTGCTCTCTTTCTTCCTCTTCTGCCCTACGGAGTTCATCTTGGACCATCTTTCTCCTGTCAAACATTTTCTCATTCTTCCATGATTGCGTTTTCTTAACCCTCGTCCGTCCCTCCCAACATGTGTTGAACCTACAGTGTCCCTATTGCTTAGACTGCTCCCTTCCTGGTCCGCTGATAGGCTCGCTGACCATTTATTTCCAGTTCGTACTCCAATGCCAGTACCGGTGATTTTCTCGTCCATAGTATCCCTATGGGTGAGGAGAAATCTTGTTTTTGATACCTTATATTCCTCTACTAAGGATGCCAGGGGCAGCTGTAATTGATTGGTTCTGCCATATGAGCTGGTAAATGTTGGAGGAACGTCAAGCCATCTTCGTAAATGCCAGTTTATCATATGTTCTAACGTTTCTACTGTACTAGTAGGGATCTCTTTAGGTGGCCATATAAGCCTCGCAGGAAGGCAATTCTGGTAGATTCAGGCCTTAAACCTCCATGGAAGTCCTTCGGACTTTATTTACTTTGTGAGTGATTAGGTACAATTTATACATAGCTAAATACCCAACCATGATCCTATATTATTACGTCTCTGCCATCTCTTCTTGGCCAAATGTTATAAAGAAATGTTAAAGAATTGAATTAAAATAAATAGTTTTACATATACACGTTTATGATTGCTACGTATGCATGTATATATTACGGCCTGGTGCCATGTCAGCACCATTATAACAGTCTGGTTCTGACCAAATGTAACGTTTGTTTTTTTTAGAAACGTTCAAACGTATTTGATGTAAGGTTTCAGCATACAAATCAAACTGATAATGATCGTGGTAGGTTCATTTTCTTACATTATAATTATTTTCTGTGAAGAACAGATTTTCGCAAATTATTAAGTGAACAATTCGGTAAAGTTTGCATATATGTTTTGCTCTTCCTGTCCAATAATAAGGAACATTCCAGTGTGCAATAGTTAAGATCTTCTCCTGACACAAATATGTTACTAACCATGCAGTACATGAGAAAGTTGAATATTTTATCAAAGAGATGGTGTATTTGAATAATCTGTTAGCTCTAAATTCAATCAATTCCCTTTAGTGTCTCACACTGTATTGAATACTGTTTAAGATAATTCGGAAAAAACGAACATAAGCATTAACAGAAGCACACAAAAAATCTCTATGGATTTAAACCATTGGATTTTGGGAAGAAGAGAAGAAATTGGCAAAAGGAAAATATATCAAAAGCTACATTTTAATAAACGTGAGCCGACTTCTGACGTTAAATTGTACTTCGTAGTTTGTAGTGTAAAATGCTGAGTGGATTCAGTTTTTAAATTACCATTTATAACCACAGCATGTCAGAATTTCATTTGAATCCATTTTAAACATTTGCATATAACTTTGGACATCGACGCGTTTGAATTCTGTAAATAAGATAGAAAAGTTACTAGTAATTTATGTACAGTTGAAATAGTGTAAAGGAATAATTCCGTAACGATTGGTGCTAACCCCAATATACTAAACAGTTTTCAGACGAATGTAATTGTCTAATGATCGGATCTAAACTAGTCGGCAATTAACAGAGATGACTGAATAAACAAACTTACATGCTGAAATAGAAAGTGGATGAAATACATGCCTTTATTTCTGAATAACAAGCGTAAAACTAATATTATCGTTTGAACCGCTGCTATGCAAGTAACCATTGAACTTGATATGTTCCCAATACTGATATATGAACGTTTTAAAAATGACTTCATTTACTCTTTAACTATGTGTATTTTTTTCTCAAGTAAGAACTAGTTAATGAAGAGGGCTAATATTTGTACAAGAAGTTTCCTAATCAGTTTGCTGCATCTGACACTCATAATAGGACCATTATACTGGTAGATATTTGTATTTGAAAGAAGAGTGTGTTGGAATTAAAAAGCAACGTACCAAATACCTAAAAGGAAATACATTTCTTTCTCCTCTATTTTACGTGGTCCAAATTAGTATACTGTGCTTTTCAAAAATATATCAGAAAGACTGCATGAGAACAATTGGACGAAGACACTACATATTTGGTTAATAAAGAAATATATATGTGCATTTATAAATAAATCGAATGTAACACAAAGTAGGCACATAAGACATATTATCACCCTGCTCGGGGTTTTGTATTATATTTAACCGCAAAGATGAAGTAATTCAATTTTATACGATATACCTTTAGGGTATCTTTGCATTAATTCCAGAGTCAGCTATATGTATGTATGTATATATGTATGTGAGGGTGTGTATGTATGCATGTATGTATGTATGTATGTATGTATGTAGGTAGGTAGGTAGATAGGTAGGTAGGTAGGAATATAATAGAAATATCTGTGCATGTGAGTCTGTGTGTATGCGGTGTGCGTGTGCGTGTTATGTCTCTGGATCATAAAAGGCCCCTACTGACACAATGTGCATAGCTGATCATCCGAATGGAATTATAACCATTGTATGAAGACATTGCAAATGTCTTTAAGAGGCTAAAATTTTCAAGCGAAAGAAAGGGAAATGACGAAGTAAAACATGTCAATATAAATGTAATAGCACACAAAGAAAGTATGTTTTAAACCATGCTAAGTGAAATCAGTAGGTCAAAGTCAAGGAATTTGTGTATGTTTCTGACATTTACTCTCATTTAATTTCTTTTGCATTCATTTAGACTGCGTTATTACTTGACTATTATGACTATCCAAGGAATACTGGAACCCTTCAACGAAAATATTTGATGTAAGACAAGATATGATTATATTTAGAGAAAGCCATTCAATGTAAATAAGACTGAATAGAAAAGGGACCATCCATGTCTGCACATGCATGCATTATGTTTGCTAGATAACTAAATTATGCTCATGGGCTGACTCCACTATGGATTTTGAAAATTGATGACACCTTTCAATTGTTGATTGCAAGAAGTACCGTATATATAAGAGTCAACCCAAGAGAGAAAAGCAGTGAGTGATATACATTAGTTATGAGATTTGTTGATGCCTAGATATTGCATTGTACGTTTTCTGTAGCTTGTTTTATTTGCTTTCTGAACTTTAAATGTCAGAATAATTTCTATTTACGTGTTCTGTTTGCTAGTATTCCCTCGTGTTTAGTTGGAATTATTTGACTTTTATTAATTTATCGTTAATGGTTTTTTTTTTTTTTCAAAATGAAAATGCTGTTTGATTGAATGTCAAACCTAAATAAGAATTTAAGCGAATAACTGAATGTGAGAAGTTACAAGATAATTTCAGCATTACATGTTGCATTGTCATTTATTATATAATGTTATATACGGTCTCACCATTATAACATCATGTGACGCTTGAAGTTCTGGAATAGTTGAAATTGTGGCGCTGTTCTGAAAAATATATATCTGAAATGCGATTATATTACACTGTAACATAGCTCCGATTTACCAGAGAATTTCAATTAAAGAAAGAACAAGACCTATATCACAATAACATTTAACCTTTCAGCGTTGACTCACTTTAAGGTCTATCAATAACAGCATTTTCTTAAAATCATATCCAGCCCCAGTGTCTCCAAAACAATGTTGAGACAGTGTTTACCCTGTATGTATTTGGTATTAGTCTTTGCGACTTGAAAATACTGACTGATGTACACTCGCTGAAGCACACACAAACGCCGGCAGTGGAGGACAATTTTATCCTGGGTTCTCTGGCTGTGGATTTCGCCCCGACTTAGTCCACATCCTCTCTGTAACGCTAGGGTACATCGAGTCTTATCAGGAGGCGCTCCATTTGCGGAAGCAATCTTCAGCGGTGTGTGAAAGGTAATTCTTTATTCTTTCTTACTATCCGTCTCATGTGATGAAATGTTTCCTTTATTAAATATTTCGGAATTTATCATAAATGTCGACTAAATTGGACCTATGTCACGTTATGCCACGTTATCGGATAGAATAAAGTCCGTTCAAAGTTGAAAAGCTTGTACATCAAAAGAGAAGTTGAATTTATTTATATCTTGTACGAATTAAAGCATAAGAATGGTTCGACGTTTTATAATCCGGAGCTTTTATAGTACTGTCCTGTCGGAGGCAAATTCATGTGCACACGTGGACAATATAGTAATTTTTTTCTTACATTCGTTATAAGGAAAGAATTTAATGCGTAAGGAAGCCAGTTTGATGTGCATGCATGCGTATGGTATATTATTGTTTTGCACTTAAACGTTTATCATGTATTATACAACAAAATCGTTGTATTTTTAGGTGTTACAAAGTCATCGAGATCGGTTAGATTGTGTAATCCGGATACTGCTGTCCATAGTGAGGACCATTCGAGGGATGATACTGGTTAATACAGTATTAGAGAAGAAAGGGTCTGCACCAAGAGGCATGGGGGGTTCCTTCAGGGATCGTTCGGCAGACTGGTAGAAGTGTTCGTTTGATAGCCATACCTTAGAAACTGTTAACCGGAAATATCTAAACGGCAAAGTAACTTGATTGTGAAAATCTAACGCACTATCATGATTATTAATGCAACACACATCGGCCATAATTGTTGACAATTCAATGCGTTCATCAGACATTTTAATAATTCGATACATTGATCATATAAGTTGATAAAAGCAATATCATTTGTAATTATGTTGTGAAAATCAATGATTTGATCGTACCCGCGCAGGAACGATGCCATTTTGCTATATATGTTGCTAATCTTTGTGCGCCTGAATAGAGTTGGATTGTAGGTTACTATGATTTAATTTATGCGAGATAGAAGTGTGAATAAAAACTAGGGTGTCAAGAATGTATTCATGAATAATTTACGATTTCAATAAACATCTCATTCACGTATCATTGGCAAATATTTGTCCTAGATCCCCACCTGGTTTAAGCCTGTTACAGACCATACACTGCCAGTTTGCAAAGGCACTTTTAATTTGAAATGCAAGATTATTTAAAGCCATTTGTAAGCAACATATCATGCTTTATCATTCTTTCACATGGCAAAATGGGGATCATGGGATGTACTGAAGCAACTGCATATAACTTATTGGTAAACTGAATTGTAGGAAATTAGCCTCTGTTGAGATCATGACAGTAATACTTTAAAACCATGAAGCATTTAAAACGAAAATTCTAACATAATATTATAAGAGTTTCATTTTATGCATGTGTGTTGTCAAAAGTAGCCTAGTCTTTGAAATATGTTCTTGTATGAAGATTCTTGTAAACTGTCACACAAATAAGAAAGCCGATTACATTGTTCGCATTATTTCAGGGCAAATTTTCATAATAAAAGAAACTTAGTCCCTCTTCTTACAAGATATAAAACCTAATGCCAAACTACCATCACTGGAAACTCCTAATATCAATAAAAATGAAGATGGAACTTTTATATTTTAAAATACATCTTGTAAATTTCGTTAATCGCACTATACGATTCATTACATGACAACAATTTGGTGAAGAAAAAATTATTTTCCAAGAAATACAAAGAATGATGCTGGAATCACAGAAGATGGAAGAAAAGAAATTGGTGTTAAATTAATCTTCTTTCGGTCAATTTCTCATCGTTATGGTAACTTACACTATTGCCAAGTGGTACGTGATGTAGTGTATTAAAATATTAAAAACTGAAATTTTTAATGAAATGTAAAGAACTTATTTTACTGATAGAGATACGTCATCTGGTTATATGTAACTGATAGTAGTACTATTGAAAGATTTGCGAGAATATAGCTTTCTTGTTTTGTTGGGTGGGACTAATTTGGCATTTACATTCAACTACTGTGTTGCTTTCATTTACGATTTCAATAAACATCTTATTGGCATTTGGCATTTACATTCAACTATTGCGGGCGCCCGTGTGTGTATATATATATATATATATATATATATATATATATATATATATATATATATATATATATATATATATATATATATATCTGTCTCTGTGTGTGTGTTTCTGTGTGTATCTGTTTGCGTGTGTGTGTTTGCATCTTGATTGTGATACTATTGCATTTCTGAATTGCTTGGTTAGGTGGGATGCTTAGAGCCGCAAATTAAAACTAATATACGTAAGAGAAATGCATTTACCTTATAGTGTAACGTGTCAGGGGTCAAGGTCAAATAAAATGGAATAGATGGACAGCTCACGCCTTTGTCAGTTACTAGATCTCTCCAGTGTATTGTAGTGCCAAGAAATGGTGTGTTCACTACAAAAGTTCTTATTTACATGATAAAAGCACAAAATAAAACAAATATAAATAGTCAACACAGTTTATAATATGACTTCCAGACGTGTTTGTTTTCTCACAAATTTTAGTGCTCAAAATGGTGAAATATAATATTTGCAAATATGCAAAACAGATGTTTGATAAAGCATGTTGAAATGACAACAATAGTTTCAGTGGTAAATTGCATGTGAAAATCAGCATAAATGTTCCATTTGTCCTAATTCACATGATCTCTAACTCAGATAATCCCAATTCCCAAACTAATCTTGCACAGAAAAATGAGGTAATAGTTCTCAAAATTTGTTCCTATGAAGTACCGAAATGGTAATGATTTTGTGCATCCAAGCATGGTAAGGAACCAGACCCGGGTTTGTGTTTTATAGTCCAATGGTAAATATGGTAGAGGCACAATCTGGAACCGGATGTTAATAGAGTGTCGCGTTTGGTGGCTGAGACACAGTTTGTCGTTTTGAGAGTCACAGTCTGGAACCGGATGTCAATAGTGTGTCGCGTGGGTTGAATGCGACAATGTGTGTCGTTTTGTAGCAACAAAGTGTGTCGTTGTGTCGGATATATTATTTCGACATCTAAATGACGCAACCACTACAAAATTGATGGAAATTTGTGATTTCAAAATGATACATGTAACTGAGTAGGAAATTCGATAATGCCAGTCGGAATATTAAATTTCCAACGAATAGCAAACGGCAGTGTTGATGACGACGCAGTGACAGTGTCATCCGCTAAAGCCTTCTATAAAAACTTTTATCTGATATAACTAGGAAATAAACGTTGAAACAACTTCAGAGAAACATTATAGTCATTATGAGTACTAAATTTAATGTATCGGTAGTGACTAGTCTACCTTGCTATTGTATTGATGCTTCAAATTATCAGCTGAGATGACAAGATACTTTTGTTCTGTTTGCTTGGTCTTGAGACCTTAATTGGAGTCCAGTAGAACCACAACTGCCAAAACGGCGGATGTCACCCCTATTTATAGGTTTTGGGAACACACTCGGGAGATTCATGACAAAGTTTTCACGAATATCACTAAATATGATAAGAATTCGGAAAGATTAACTTGAACGCCTCCTAGCGGAAAGCCGAGCGCCAATACACACGGCAGTAAAAATGGCGCCCGATTTCAAATGACAAAAATAGCAATTATTTCACAATAAATTATACAAAGATTCAACGTTGATGATGGACAGTTTCATCACACTGGTGACAAAAAATCACGAACTTACATGAGTATTACATTAATCCTGGAGAAAAATGGATATAATTGTCTATTTCTCTCTCAGAATTGAAGGTAAGTGAAGACAGTTTACAATCCTATCATGTACTCACTGGGCTTCAAAAATCTTTCTCCAGATGGTGAATATTTAAGCAAATCATTGTTATATGGTTTAAATATTGTATCAAATTACTTTTCTTTTGTACAAGGGTCATATATCAAAAACTGTTACTACAGTTACTATTATGTGCATTGGAAACAGAGTTACAACTTTCCAACATAAATAAAATGAGACTATAAATTATCCCAAACGTTAATGATATGTGTAAATGCACTTTATAAGAATATAAGTTGACAGGTAGGATTGTTTCACTAGCAGGTGTGTTCCAAGCTGAAGCCCCGCTGGAGATGACTATACCTTGATGCAGCCAAAAATAGACCGGTTTGTGAGCCATTCATCCCATCGTCGGATCTTCAACTTCAGTGCCTACCAGGCCACAATGTCGAATGGGACTTTCGGGAAGAAACTCCATTAGCAGGTAATATAGGTTCCTATATCCCGTGGGAATCAAATGGGAACGTAGGTAAAGTGTGGTATCGATCTGATATTCTTCTCTAGACGGGCAAGCGGAATCCAACTGCATATCCTCATAGAGATTAGACGGTAAGAAAGAGACAGGGCATTATCGACCCGATCCATCCCAAGATAGACTATGAGATTCCGAAGCCCGATTACTCGAAAGGCTTTGCTCAGCAACCGGATATCTTTGCCCGGTGTCCCGTTGTTGACAGGTGCCCGGAGACTGCTCTGCTGTTAACGACCGATCTGGCGAAACAGATCTGAAAAATGATTCCGCGTCACGTCTATCAAAGAGAGATCGCAGTTCCTCACTATAGTCATGAAGGCGCATTTCACTTGTGCCTGTTACTTGGACTATACCAAACGCGAAGGCACAATCTTTTCACACGCACTTGTGGGACACAAAGCGGACAAAGTGGGGGAATAATCAATGCTTCAATGGAACTGATGGCATCGGTTGAGCGTCCCTTATCCTTTCTCCATGTTGCTGCTCTAAAGGTGGATAGGATTTCTTTAACATGGGAATTTATCAGACCCTTTCTGCGAGCAGAGGGAGTCTTCTAGTCAGGACGAAGAGAAAGCGGGTAAATTCTTCATCCCTCTCTATGAGCGGCAGTTTTAAGACAAATCCAACACTTGCTCTATCCAAAGACAACACATATTACATCTTTCTGTGCATTTACACCAAGTACAAAATAAGTAGGTGGGGTGAGAGGCCCACGGGGCGTTCTTGTGCCCGCAGTTACCCACCCCCCTCCGTGCGACATATCAAGAACCAAAAGAGATCATCTACAATCAACATAACTTGGAACTATAAAGGGTCTGTCAAACTGATCCTGGCACCCGTCCTATGACGGGGAACAAATAACGGAATTACTGCTTACTGATCAAGACATAACAATACATATACATAAAATTCACATCTTTTTTTTCTTTATTAGAAGCAATAATATAACCTTGAGCATACTTTAGACAGCTTCTACATAAAGAGAAACCTTTAATGCAACACTGTATCTCTTTAACTTTACCCCTTAATTGTGAATAAATATGTAACACTGGTCAAAAAGGAACAATCGCTAGGCATATCAAAATTTATACACAACAATGAAATTTTAATGTAATGTACCTTCCCATGAATCAGACTTGAAACCTCAAACACAAACTTTGACCTGCATTTTACACCCTCTGTTGAAATCACTGCTGGCAAGGTTGCGGAAGTTATATCATATCTCACCTGTATTTTATGCATCCAAGATAAAATGAATGAATTCATGATAAGTATCAATGATTTCACAAGCAGACGAATTTGGAACAAGGAATAATTTGAAAGAGGTTTAAATGATTCAGATGCTTGGCTTCATGAACTTCTTTTGCCACAAACTAAAAATTTAATGCATAATACATAATTATATATTTCTAAAACCTGATTCAATTGACGGAGTTACATTTTTAGATATCAGTGACATGTGTATTTTACATAACCTGTTTCATAAGCTGTATTCACAGACTAGTGTCAGCAAAACTATACTTAATGCAGAAATAACCTTTAGTGATTTACTTACAACAAAAACAACGTCGGTGAGATAATTATACCTCACCTATATGGTCTGCACGAAAGACAAAATGAATTGATGAATACAGTGAGGAACTGAAAAGCAGGTAAGACAGTATGAATTGCGAATACATTCAGGATAAACAATATAGACAAGCAAATAAATTGAAGAACGCAATAACATGCCTACAGTATGTAATGAATACACATAGTGAATGAATAGCTGACATTTGTGATTCAGCAAGCGGTATTTTTGTTGCCTTCGTGAAAGTTTGTATTTTATGTTCTCGGAAGTAAATCTGTGCAATTCCGATTGTGGACCTAATCCTTTTGGCCTAGATTTATGCGGACGTTTCGTTTCAAGTCACCTGTTGAACACGTATAAAGGCCTCAATAAAGACGTGCGTTGCTATATGAAAAGATCGTTATCATGTAATCTGTTTAGATATGGGTCTTTGCCAGAGATGCAAAAGTTTACTCTTGTTACAACAAACGCTATCAACGATCATGTTTCAATAAATTTTGAAACCAATATCATTACAGTTTAGTTCTTTTTCGCCAATTATGAAGTTATCCAACAAGCTAGCTACGTTCTGATGATATTTACACTGAAATATGCTTTCAGATTGAAAAAATAGTATTCATAAAAACATTAATTTTGATAGGTTTATTCATTTTTGAGATTCCCTCTACGGTTGCTCAATTGGTGCTTGTCAGGAACACAACCATTCATTGTCAACTTTCAATTTCAATAATCAATAACAAATTGTAAGTTTTGATACTTATTTTGCATTTCATAATATGTAATAATGTCAAATAGTTGCGATTCTCATTGCAAACAACAAAACATTTAAGCTTCTAATATAGATGATCCTTTTAGGAAACTCATGAAGTGACAATTTGGAACTACACCATCAATGAGAATTGACCTATTTCCAGAGCAAAGACCGCCACGACTATTTATTAGCATAAAACTTGGTGACATTTACATCGTATGAATTAGCATTAATGCTTTATTACATACTAAACAGTTCACAAAAATGTCTGATAACTGATACAAGTATGACGATTTGAATGTGTAGATGAAATATACTTGAAAATGGACAGGTGACGGATATCAGAAGAGAATATACGCAATGCTTTCAGTCATCCTTAAATGGATATTGAATGTAATAATAAAATGAGGCTTTCACAAAGAATGGGCTCTAACAATAGCCTTTCATAGCAGAGTATATTTTTTCATATTGTTAATAATTTCTTAATCTGGCCTGTTAAGTGATGGGGCGGTAACCATCTGCCAGCTTTTGAAATTCCAAGTAACACTTGTAGTCGGTTGATAGGGAATTGTTTACACAGCATACTAAATAAAGGAATAAAGGATAGTAATTACAGTAATTACCTTACATGGAATATATGTTGGATTTGCTGTCTATTAAGATCACAAGTAAACAAAATGATATTTAAATTAAAACAAATGTTGTGATTACTTCAGCAAAATAAATATACTACATTTAATGTGAGTTGAATATATACAAGTATGTTATTTTGTTATCTCTAATATTTATATATACTGAAATTGCACATAGAAAATATTAGTCTCTTGGCAGCAGGACATGCTTGCCAAAAGACTTTGATATACTTGCCATAAGATAAAGTAATAGGACATTTCAAGAATCTATAAATGTTTCATTTGAGAACAGAAATACATAATCTAAATCACTTGAGAGAGAAATACCTTATATAACATTGCAAGTTTATAATTACCAGTCATTCTCATGTAATTCACATACAGATTTGCCACCAGGTCTTAGGAAAGCTAAACATGTTTGTATCAGGGTAAACAATTAGGATGATACACTTTTTATTCCGTAGAATGTGTACTAAAAACCAAGGAATTACTATAGATAAAGCATCAAAATACAGTTTAGATAAGGTAATTAGTTTAATAAATGTCTGGCTAAGATAAAAAAACTATCCAAGGCTATGAAAGTGAATTTGATATATGTTCAAATATGTATGACATCCTGGACAGAATTTATGTTAAGCCGCTAAGTGCAACTCAGACAAAGAAAATGGGGTACGTTGACATTTTGAACATATTTGCTTCAAACACTGTTACTCAATATATCCCGGAGTGCAATTATTGACACTTGCTGGGGCTAGTCTGTTTCAAAACAATAAGATCAAATTAATCAATCCTGTATATGGGGGTTTTACTGTATTGCTGTTAGTGAAATTACTGATTCCTTTTTTGAACAACAAAACAATGATTAAATGAGATTACTCTCAGCAGATACATCATGAATTCATGCTAAGACAAACAAACGATAGAGCGATATAAAGGAGAATATGAAATTGTATCAACTAATGTCCAAAGGACAATGTGTTGGATATGAAACAAAGCAATACACAAGGGTACCAGGCGTTTTAAAAGACGCAAAAACACACATACCAATTAGGCAGTTGTGTGCGTTGAGATAACAATTTCATTCATTCATTCAACACGGTCAAATATGAAGCAAACATTTGCAAAGTGATCCGAAAGTGTGTGATTAAAAAATGAGAAATTCTAAAGGAAGAAATAGTACTAATTCTATGACAACTAAATTATGAAATAAATGTACCTAAATTACACGACTGGGAAATGTTGAGCGTAATTGAACAAGTCGCACAGTCTATGACAAGTTTTTTGGCGACAGCATAAAATACATTACCTAAAAAAAATGGGAGCCCTATAAATTTAGTATTAGTTGCTTGCATCATGACCTTGTAGCCAAATCGACAAACCATAAGCAAGTTACAAATTAGTTCTTTTGTTTTTGTTTCTAAGTTTCTTCAATTTCTCCTTTCTCTGGACTAAAATATTTTTATGAACAGTGCAAGAAATGTTTTTAATCTTTTTTTGATTGGTAATTATACGTATCTTTTTTTGATTGGTAATTATACGTATCTTTTTTTGATTGGTAATTATACGTATCTTTTTTTGATTGGTAATTATACGTATCTTTTTTTGATTGGTAATTATACGTATCTTTTTTTGATTGGTAATTATACGTATCTTTTTTTGATTGGTAATTATACGTATCTTTTTTTGATTGGTAATTATACGTATCTTTTTTTGATTGGTAATTATACGTATCTTTTTTTGATTGGTAATTATACGTATCTTTTTTTGATTGGTAATTATACGTATCTTTTTTTGATTGGTAATTATACGTATCTTTTTTTGATTGGTAATTAGCACAAAATACGTCCTTAACAAGATACGTATCTAATTTCATGTTAATTTCTCTGTACATTTGAAAATATATGGTAGCTCTCATTCTGGAAGCAGTTGCAAAAATAATGCATATTATGGTCTTAATTTATTTGTAATACAATTGTTTCATATCACGTGCTTTATCTCCTGCTTCTGATACTACCCTGAGACTAGTAAAATGCTTTATTGAAGATGTAACGCAATGTGTACAAAATAACTTGAGATGGAATACTCGCACACGTGCAACAGAGAAATCATGTTTTTTTCTGCTAACCTTACTTTTCTTATCTCAGTCCGGTCTTCCCATTCAGGACGTGTCGGTCTTGGTGCCCACACCCTATGAACCACGCTATCAAGGTACGCAACGATTGTTGTCTTCTGATTGGCTCGATGGAGTTTGTTTCCTTGTAATAAATATTAATTATTTATTGTTAATTTCATATAATATCCATCTGTTAAATGTGATAATACCTCATTACAATCAAGGATTCTAATTTTTTATTTTCTGACCCGTAAAAACTTGTGTTCTTCGGATAGGCAGGTCACGCCACAGCCCTCATTAATATATTCGTATTAATACGCCGTATGTAAACAACATTTGCACGTGGATTTAGACATTTTTGCCCAGTACATACAACGCTGAAAATTGTAAGTCTAAAGTTGTTGCAGTTGGTGGGCGAAGGTATATAAGCGGTAAATATGGTTAGATTCTACAGATAAGACTATTCTAATTTTCATACAAAAAATTATAAGACTGAATGACCTACAGATAAATGTGAAGAAATAATAGCGAGTGATGAATACTATACATGTTGAATGTGCTAAATCCTGAACAACACCGTCGTCACATTAAGGATGTGTTCGTGATCGATAATGTAATCACAAGTACCTGGATTGAAATGTCATAAGCGCAGTGGTGAATTAGACAATCACATGGCAGCCAAGTGACGCTAGGCAACTGTTAACAAATATGATAACTTGCAGCATATCATAAATCGATTTAAAACTACTATACCGTGGATTCACAGCAGTGCCCGCGTAATACTGAACCGTGCAATAACAACGCCATCAATGACGAAATTGACAAAGGAATTTAAAAAGTTCTTGAGACGTTAGAGAAATACACTAATTTCAGGATCGGAATGGACCCTCGAAGATGTGAGCAAATCGAAGTACATCTCTCTCAATATCAACCGATTCGTGGAGCCAGTTATATACCAACACCAGCGTGGGTCCCGCCAAGGTCAGTCAAATGTGAAGAAGTTTGGCAACAGATGTTTAGCATGTGTAATTTTGACGACATTATATCCGCCTAACGATCACCAAGACCTGCCTCGAAACTACCATCAGCACCTGGGTAAACTCAGCTTTGATAATATTGAATATCCCGTGCAAGTTATCAAATCCACACTAAATAAATTTGAAAAACTGAACCCAGGTATTGGTATTGCTGTTAATGTGTTCACATGGGATAAAGGCTTTTATCCGCTTACGCTATCCTTACACGGACAACATGGACGAATTAGACTGACTTCTTGAATGAAATGAAAAAAATCATAGTCATAGACAGTATCGCACTATGTTTGGAAAAAGAAGCTTTGCTCGTTTTCTTAACCCGTGAAGTAGGAAAACAGTAAGAATTATCCGTGCAGATCTTGCATGCTTGTATTTAACATCCAACAACTGATCACCAACCAAGACTTTTACTGTGGTGGAATTAGTGAAAACCTGACACTAACAATAATGCAACAGCCAGATAAAATCTTTCTCAGATTCACTGCGGTGCAACGAGTGATTTAAGTTCTTGATATCATTTCGCTTACTTTGAATGTCACAACGTTTCAGTGGTAGACGCGAACGAAAGACTAAATAGAAGTGGATGACCAAGCATCGTGCGGAGTTTGTTACGTAGCAGTTAGGTGTGACAGGTAAACTGAGCCACCAATGTTGTATCGTGGCAAGAACTCGTTTGAGGTATATCTTAAATCTCACAAGGTTACAGCGAAATTGATTCGACAACAGCTTTATTCACCAGCAGTCATGATTATGACCCGTGATAATATTCATGAGTTCCCAGCAGCCAGTCACTCTTGTATATGCAATGAAGCTTTTACTGCCAGCAATGAAAACGTACTTGACCATTGTCACGTCACTGGCGAGTACAGAGGAACCGGGCACAACTCTTGTAATCTAGAATTGGGAATTTACCCAAACAAAAAAGAAACCTTGTAGTGTTACATAACGTGCGTGGGTATGATAACCACTTAATAATGCAAGCAGTAGCCACGTGGCAATAAAAAATACTTGACCATTGTCACATCGCTGGCGAGTACAGAGGAGCTGGGCACAACTAGTATAATCTAGAATTGGGAATTTACCCAAACAAAAAAAACCCCCTTGTAGTGTTTCATAACGTGCGTGGGTATGATGACCACTTAATAATGCAAGCAGTAGCCTCGGCATCAAACTTGCCGATAAGCGTGATCCCCAAGAACATGCACAAATACAGGGCGTACAGGTTCGGACAGTAACAGTTCATCGATTCATTAGGGTTTATGAGTTTCGCCTTGTAAATGTTAGAGAGCAATCTTCGTAGGTGTTATCCCCAGGGCGCTAGCGCCACAAAATATGGACAAGCTGATGAGAAAAGGCGTGTATTCGTACTGGGGCAAGTTTGCCGAGACATAGTTGCCACCGACCGAAGCGTTTTATTAATCGCTGTTGTAAAGGTATCTTCGAAAAAGATTACGAAAACGCAAAGTTTGGTCCGAATTCGAATGCAAAAATGGGTAATTATCACGATCATTATCTGTGCATGGATATGTTCTTGCTCACTGATATGTTTGAGAAATTTCGTGACACTGCCGTGCACGTGTGCAAGTTACTTTTCATCATCAAGAATGGGCTGGTATACATTGTTGTCTAAAATCCATATTCGATTTGTAATTTCTCACCGACATTGGCCAACATCTTTTTATTATTGAGCAATCTCTTCGTAGCTGGAATCCTATGGCGAGTCACTGATACGTTCGCGTAAACAACACAAACGTGGACTGATATGATCACGCTGCTCCCAACAGTTACATCATATATGTATTTAAAACAACCTTTATGAATGGGCATTGATGTACAGTAATCCGCTGTTGGGATTCAGTGGATTGATCCTGGACACATTGACGTACATTGTCGGTGGTAGTTCTGTGTTAGCTGGAACGAGTTGAAATTTCTCTCGCACAAATGTTATACTTTTTGTGGCTTTGGTCCACCCGGTGATGGTCTCAAACGGTAACAGTTACGTGTTGGTTGTCCTGGAGTATCAATCAAACAGAACGATGGACCATACTTGGTCAGTAGGACGATGTTGCCCAGCTTGTAACTTGTGCATACACATACCGAACAATCTTGTCTCCGAGTGGTTGTAATGATGCTGGCTGTCAAATCATTTCCTAAGTAATGTGACAGTCTTTCTTGAATCGCATTGGATGGTTTTAATCCAATCGTGTGTTTAACGTCGGTTGTATGTGATTGTGCCATCGGCTGTTGATCAGCCGTGTTATGACGTTTTAAAAGACTTTCAAAAGCGCTGAGTGAAGGAAGTGAGAACGCCACCCTCGATTTATTTTCCTCTATCGATGAAGCATTTAGCATTGACGATTGGAATGCAAATGAAACAGAAATTTGAAGTGTACGACGATGTGATGCTTGAGCACAAAGTCAATGCTACACAAATATTTTCACGAGTTCAGCATAAAACACAGTCGTGATTATTTTGACCAAACGATACGCACATGTACCCAAGTGATTTGTGTCAAATGGAATATGTTTATGATATTTCGTGGCATTGATGCACATGGTCAGAAAACATTTTCAAAAATTAAACTAACTCAAGATGTACAATTTCGCAACCATACCCACAATGATAACTAAACTTCAAGCGACATTAAACCGAGGACACATTAAAGCATTATTTACTCAAACTTGCCTCCCATATGATGATTTTATCTGATAACTTGCCCTGTTGATGCAAAAGAAGATGGCTTATAATGATCCGGGTCTGTTAGAGCCCGAGGAGGGAATGGTAGCTTGATGTCGCTAAGACTGCATTTATAGATATATTAGAATTTCTTCATTTTGGAGGTAATATATAATGCCAGACATTATTAGGGACCATGCTATGTGCGATGTGCGTAGTAATACCGATAGGTTCTTACATACGTTTCTTTAATAAATACACGTGCATTTCTTTATTAACTAAGGTAAGCAAATGTCTTTTTCCACATTTGCACATATATGCTCATGAAATCTTGAAAATCATGGCTTTTTTATAGTTTCTTTTATCAACTAGGCGTGATTAGAGGACATTGTTACACTTTAACAAAAAATAAATGGTTTCTAATGTAACATTGCTTTCAGATAAAACATTAATTCCAGCTAGAATGTGTCAATTGTACTGAGTTGACATGAAGAAAGAAAACAAACCTATTTACTATTATGATTTTGATATATTTTTGTAAATTGCCAAAGATACCTTCTTAGATATTAACCGGAGATTTGCCACTGCAAGTAAGAAGAGAATAACATATACTGTCCTATGCCATCAGAAACTCTATACATAAAGATACCAACCCGACCAAATCAACGATACAAGAATGCAGAACCCCCTTTAGTGCTAAACTTGTTCCAAAACCTCCAGGATGTAAACGGTTACATACACTCCGCGAAGAACTTGAGATAACGGATCTACAAGCAGAACAATACAAAATCTGTGACCCCGCCCCCAGGAGAAACAATGCACTAAACTAAACCTCATTGCTCAGACCTTCGGAAACAAACAAGAACATCCCTGGCAATCCTAACCAACATACACAAAGTAATGGAGGAAACATACAAAGGATACACCAAAATATACGCTGACGGATCCAAGTCCAAAGACCTAAATAGAACTGCAGCAGCCATGGTTTACCACAACAACATTTCCAATTCGGCGCCCGCCTACAGGATGGCTGCTCCATCTACACAGCAGAATCTTGGGCAACCAAGGAAGCAATAAAATGGATAAAGGCACAAAACCACAACCACCATGTCATCATAACCGACTCCTTAAGCGTCCTTAAACCAATCGAATCTGGCACATCAAGAAGCAGAGGCAATATGTTATAGGACACCATGGCAATCATACGGCAACTTGAAGAAAAACAAGACAATATTGAATTTTTATGGGTGCCATCACACATCAACCTCACCGGAAATGACAAGGCGGATCTTGCAAAACCTCATGAACAACACAATACACCCACTCACATACAGTGTCCATGAACTTTACAGCCAGGTAAGACAGAAAATAAATTACAAATGGCTCCAGCAATGGAACAACACTAACAAGGGCAGACACCTATTCCAACTTCAGCAAGAGGTAGCCAGAAACATCAAATCGCCCAAAAATATGGAACCTGCCGATCTCAAAATTATCAACAGGATAAGGACAGCAAAAACACTACTACGACGCAGCTTTGGAAGACATCTTAAAGACCAATTAAACCAAACCATCAAGTGCCCCCATTGCCCTGAACCAGAAACACTAGACCATGTCTTCAACAACTGCCCCAGATACCACAATCAACGAAATGACTCCAGGGAATATCAAAAGAGGATCGGATCTCCAGCAACATACCCCGAACTACTTCACACGAAAAGGAACACAAACATCGATGCAACATACAGAAACATAATACAATATTTAAAACAAATCAATAAATACAGTAACATATAAAAACAAGGGAGGACTACTAAACAAAGAGCAAACCATAACAATTCCTTCACCACCTAACCCCCCTATAAATCCTACCTACCTCTCACCCACCCGCATTAAACTACATAGAAACTAACTAACACTAAAGAGAAATAAATAGAAACATAGTAGGGGATGTGAGATGCAGTGGGGGCTTCGGTTTACAACCCACCTAGGGATTGTACCAGCCTATGCGCGGGCTGGAGCCCTTGCCTCATCTCAAATCTCATAGTACAACAGGAACTAAAATCAACCTACATACAATATAAAACCTAACCACAGGATAGATCTCCCCGATATGGCTTACAGGGGCCTGATTACTCAGCAGGGGCGTCTGTCTCAGCACACACATCAAAACGCACACACACTTCGTTTTTATGTATAGAACTATCTACTTATCATACTACCCACGCATGTGCCTCTACCCATTTATATATATATATATATATATATATATATATATATATATATATATATATATATATATATATATATATATCCTTTCCCAAAAAAAAAGAAAGAAAAAAAAAATATTACTCTATTTTTTTTTCTCTCTACTCCTCAACCCCGTCTTGCATGAGCCTTCACTGTTTTAACACACCATCATAGAAACACAATATTTTTTCTTCAAAATTACGAGAAAGAAATAAGTAAGGGGATAGACGATGGAGGAGGAAGAAAGCAAGAGGAGGGAAAAGGAGAACACAGAGGAGAGGAAGGGTACTACTGCAACCAACGAAAGTCGAACCAACACCAACCAACTAGCGAACAGAAAACCAAAGCACGGACTTTCAAATAAAAATAGAACCCTTTCCCCTCCTTTTTTTTTCCCGGACAAGCGAAAGGTAGCTGACTCGAGAGACAATTCCACCTCGTAAGAAGGTATTGTCTGCCAAACTCGAACAACTACTGGCAATTTCTGGGACCCAAAACAGGTGCTTGGAAAAATATACTAGTAAACACCTGGGTGGAATCCTTCAAGCAACAAGCCTGTGTTGTCAAAAACTTTTTCACTCCAAAGCTCTCTTGCCCCAATATTAAACGTTTGTCATCGACCCATTCTAAAAGCAGAAAAACCTTTAAATAGAAACCGGTTTAAAGACTTATCGACACAATAGGACCACATTTGTTAGAAAGTACTCTTGTATGACAGTCCTGTTCTATTTGTTCATAATCTTGATTTCATGTGAATTATTAGGATTTCAAATCAATCACAAGACTGGAACCTTTATATCATCCTCTGTGATAGATACAATGCGTGTGTTTGGACAAATTTTTGGTGAATAAATTAGGCCATTAGGATGCTACACTCCCATTTATAAATATATTTTTGAGTATAATGGCACAGTTTACATTTTCTCTTATCACCGTCAATTTAGATTGCACAATGAAATAGTCTGCCACGGTTTGTGAGGACAAATAAGCGATTTACACGTTCGAAAGGCTGCTTCTTTGCTGATGTCTCAATGATATTATATTTGTCTTGCCCGCAAAGCGGGGTTTGATGTCCTTTTAACAATTTTGATTAATTTTCATTTTTTCTTGGGATTTGTGGGGTTTTTGGTTGAAACCTGAACCTGATATTTACATATTAGCTGAAGAGCAAACATTTAACAGCCAAAAAAAGTTATCATGACTTTCTTCTTATGTTCCCATTCAACTGTAGTTGAGTCCATTTCTCACTCATCGCTAAAGTTGCAAGAATAAATTGTGATTAACGTATGCATCCATTATACTAAAGTCATTTTCCATGGTCTGCTTATGTATGGTCTAGCGATGGTCTTGCTGTTGACATACAATTTGTGGTCTTGCTGTTGACATACAATTTGTGGTCTTGCTGTTGACACACAATTTGTGGTCTTGCTGTTGACATACAATTTGTGGTTTTAGGTTACTGCTGATTCATCAACAAATAGCAAACATTCTGCATATTGGGACTGTGTACAAATGGTATTTAAGTTTCATCACTTGGGACGAATCCAACGAATTCCACACAAGTATGTAAAGTTGTTATTGTGGAATGTCCTTGTCTTGGTACAATCACCGACATAGAATATTTTTCTCAGCCAGTTTTTTTCTACTTATATTAAAATAACCCTGTACTTTTGCAATACAGTTAGTATTTTCGAAATACATTTTCATCTGGTATTATTGCCTCTCGTTCTGTGTAAAGGTGATCAGGTTTTGTACTCTTTTATTAAAATCTGAATAATTAGCTAAGTAGAATCTAGCTGTAAATGCCGCTCTTAGAAAAGAAACAAAAAGTAGATACAAATATAATTGTTACGTGATCGCGCTTTTATTTTTGTAAATGCGCATTGATACCAATACGTTAATGAGGCCAGTGGAAAGCCTTGTAGACTCTATAACTCAAGTTCTACGCATGAGAAAATAGAAACTTAAAAATCATTTGATATTATTACTGTGTTATCACATTTAATTGATGGATGTTATATGAAAATAACAATAAGTAATTAATATCTTTTATACCAATAACGTTTTAACTTTCACCAGTTCAAATTTGGAAAACGTTCTATGGTAGACAACGGTACGATAAAGTACACAGCTTTAACGAAGTTTGTAATGACTGTGAGGAGATTTCTAATTCATGATTTTCTTGGAGATTTATATTTTCTGTCCTGGAAATATGGCAAGTGTTGCTATCATTGGTTCCATGTTACGTTACATGGAAATTTTCTTGTGGAATAGCGTATGGGCTGATGAATGAACCACTCTGATTGGTAAGTACAGAATTTTCATTTGTTCACAAAGTTTGATTCAGCTTGGGCTGGGTGAGGGTGTTTGACAAACTTTGATGAGCGCAGATCTGACATAACACATTTTCTGGTTGTTGCCGGCTTTGCTGATGCTCTTGAGAGATTTTAGATTTGTTGTAGCCAATGATGTGTATTGCCTGTGTGTCTGTAATAGTGTTTTCTGTTATAGTTCGTTCCACATAGCATCGCGAATTTTATCCTATCTGTAGCTCTGTAAATTTCCAGCCGTCATTTGAATCGAACTAAAGGTACCTAATTCATTTCACACGAAATATTCGTAACTGTTTGGATAATTTTAGCTATATTTAATGACGCTGACCTGAAAATGTACTAAGTTACTGGTATGATAAAATTTGCCATGCGGTGTGTAATTTAATATCTCAGTTTTATGTGCGTGTGTCTTTCTCTCGCAAAATGTTTTGCATAGCGTGTTATCAAAGTTCGAGAGACCTTAAGTTGCTTTATGAGTGAGTTTCTTTTATTATATATCTGTCGTTGCTCTTGTAATTATTTGATTTTATAACAACTCCGTCAGGCATAGGAGAAGACTACAGAGGTTTCATCTTTTTAAAAGTAGTTTCTAGCCCGCGGACACCATGAATGAGACGACCAGACTGAGATAAGAAAAAAAAAGAGTAGCAAAACAGCTAGATTTCTCTGTCGCGTGGTTGAGAATACTATAATCTGTAGTGGGATTGCATGTAACCACTTGACAGAGGTTTCCTTATCTCGGTGCAAACCCCAACGTAGATTATTTTTCCTGCCCATTATATCCCTTAAAGTTAAAAGATTTTTTCATTTTTGCAATATAGTTTAGCATATTCAACAAATACATTATTCATCACTCACTATTATTTCTTCACATTTATCTGTAGGTCATTTGGTCTTATAATGTTTTATGAAAATCAGGACAGTCATCTAAGTAGAATCAAACTATATTTACCACATATACACCCTCACTCACAAACAGCAACAACTTAACAGTCATAATTGTTAGGTATTGTAAGTATTGGGCGAAGATGTCTAAAGCCACGAGCAAATGTTGTCTACGTACGACGCATTAATAAAAATATATTAATGAGAGCCCCGGTGTGACCTGACCAAGTACACAATTTTTTACGGGTCAGAAAATAACAACATAAAATGGCTGATTAGTACTGAGGTATTATCACATTACGTACGACGCATTAATAAAAATATATTATATTTTATGAACTTAACAATAAATAATGAATATTTATTACAAGGGAACTTCTTCGAGTCAAGCAGAAGACAAGAATAGTTGCGTTCCTTGAGAAAGTGGTTCCTAGAGCGTGGGCACCATGAACAAGACGACCTGAGTGAGACGACCGAACAGTGATAAAATAATAAAGTTAGCAAAAAAGCAAGATTCCTCTGTTGCACGGGTGAAAAGATTCCATCTCTAGTTATATTGTACTCATTGCGCTACATTTTCAATAAAGCATTTTACAAGTCTCAACGTATGATCAGAAACTTTGTTTTAAAAGAATGGAATTAATCAATAATGTCACTAATGGCAACACAGTAAAACCACCATATAATGGTCTGATTAATTTGATCTTATTGTTTTTGAAACTGACTAGTCCCCAGTAAGCGTCAATAATTGCACTCTGGGCAGACTGAGCAACAGTGTTTGAAGCGAATATGTTCAACTTGTCGATATGTCTCATTTTCTTATTCGGAGTTACTCGCAGCGTCTGAGAGAAGATTCTGTCCATACTGCTGTATCTTCTTTCCAGAATGTCATACATATTTGCAGACGTATCAGATTCACTTTCAAACTCCTTTTTTTGTTAGCCAGATATTTATCAAACTAATTATGTTATCTAAATTGTTTTTATGCTTTATCTACAGTATTCGTTGTTTTTTATCACACATTCTACGGCATAATAAATTATCACCCTAATTGTTTACATTGATACAAACTTGTTTTGTTTTCTTAAAACCTTGATACAAACTTGTTTTGTGTTCTTAAGACCTTGTGGCAAATCTGAATATGAACTACATGAGAATAACTGGTAATCATATTCTTGCAATGTTTTGTACGGTACCTATCTATCAAGTGATTTAGATTATGTATTTCTGTTCTCAAGTAAAACATTTATAGATTTTTGAAATGTCGTATTACTTTGTCTTATGGCAAGCATGTCGATTTCTTATGGTATGTCGATGTCTTATGGCAAGTATGTCAATGTCTTATGGCACGTATGTCAATGTATGGCACGTATGGCAATGTCTTATTGCAAGTATGTCGAACTGGGGTTGATAAGCTTCATGTATTGTGATAATAGTACTGGTTTCATTTTATTTTATTAATGAGATTTACACTACTTGTAAATTTCCAGATTAAACCTAAATCAGAATGGATTGTTCTCTGATTAGTCTACAGAGAAATGCAGAAAACCAGTCCTCATATTTTTAAAAATGTATTAAGCCAGAAATTTAAGAATACACTCAAAACACCAAACTCACATATTATAAGTGGAGAAAATTAACCTAATCGAATCTCAGCAGGCTAATATAGGAATGATAGTTAAAGAAAATCCTGATATTTCTACCAGGCTAACTACATTTCAATCAAAGTTATAATACCTCAATTTTTTTCTTGTTTTGTGCTTGAGCTTGAATTATATTTCAAAGATTTCAAGAACACTAAACTATGTATTTAAGTAATTGTGCAAAAAATCAAATTTCTAATCTTTCCAGTTCGAAAGGCTACAAATTGAACTTCATTTTTCATCCGTCTTATCATATTATTCAGATATAAATCTTTTAACTTCGTCACATACGTTCCTCCAATCCCTTCAGATTGGCACTTTTGAATAAAAGAATTCATTTCAAAATGTGTCTGAAACTATTTTACATCGCACATCTGAGCCACATAGCACGTGCTATATTCTCTTTAAGTCCAATAAATCAAAGTGGGCTGTACGCGACTGTTCCACTAAATAACGCTCTTTGAGATAACAATTTATGACAATATAATTTATGTGACCCAATGTATTGAAACTTCAACGTAAAATTAATACATAAGGTAAAGCTAGTATTTCTTTATTTTCGTATCTTTTGCGAGTGCACCTTTCTACGGGTAGAAACGATTTACGGTGAACAGAGATGTTCAGTACGAGGTGACATAGCTTCATGGATTAGGAGACGCGACTTATGAAGTCAATAAATTCGTATTCTCACTATACCTGCTTTAAAACTAGACAGGTATTGACATGATTTTGGACCAGGAAGACAAAATAAATCCTGATAAATCATTTAATGAAGCAATAAATGACTATGTTATGGATGGACATTATTAATGAGAAATACATGTAAAAGATAAATACTGTGAAAATAGTCTTTGGTATTTTCTTAACACACGGTTTTACGTGAACAAAACCCTTATGTCTGAAATGAGATCAAACCAGCTCATACTTGTAATATACATGTAAAATATGGATGAAACACAGGGAATATCATCTTTGATATATAAATGATCTCAAATGGGTAATGATTTAATATTAAATTTATGAAATGAGTTGAACACGTCCAGCTTTTGCGAGTCTTGGAGAGCAAATGCTGGACATTATTCAACGAGTTTCATAAATTTAATATTAAATCATTACCCATTGAGATTCGTTTTATCGCATAGGTTTGATTTCATTGGAAATTAATTAGATGGAAAGAAGAACGAATACTTTCATTCATTGTGGCAGACGTTGCACCTTTCATATGTTGTGCGTAAAAAATAGTTCCAACCAAAGTTTAACTAGTATTGACGTTTAAAAGTAGATTATACTTTTCTTACAAACGACAATTCAAAGAACAAGCGTCCTTCTGATAAAACAGAACATTTTACACACACACAAAATCATTTTCAACACAGTGTCCAATGCGCGTGATGTCGCATTGTTTGATGCACTACTCATAAGATTACAGTTGAGGATCCATGTTTACATAACCTCAAGTGTCACTTTTACAACTAAACATTACATTGTAGCGATATTCATGTGGAAATAAGGTTTATTGGTTGCAGAAATTACCATATTTACTGTAATGTATGTGTCACCACATATTTGCAGTGTTTGTTTTGGAACAGTGGACTACAGAATATGTAAACAAATTTCATTTTGACTCGGAATTGCATCAGTTTGGAGACAGTTTAGTCGTATATGTTCATCTATCATTTATCTACAGCGAGGTATTCCGTATATTGTAAAAACAAATAATGCTCACAAACCGTGTTAGTAAATACTTGCAATACACAGGAAACGCTGCTAACAGTATATGTTGTACAACTTCTCAGGGTGTTGGTCTTTACCTGCCTGATCAGTTCGGTCGATTGACTTTAATACTGTTTTCGAAACAACTGGAACGCTTCCTCGAGTAGGTTTTCTTTAAAGCTAAAAGATTACACTAATACACATAAAATGCATTAGCTTCTGAATGTCTCGATCCCCGGGCCCCCAATAGTAGTTCCATCACAAAGACACCCAGCATAATTGTTTACTCTCCTTTGAAACGATATTTCTGGATGTCGACTTCCCCCCTCCCCAATTAAAATCGCTAGTTTTGGTTTGCAGAAATAATGTGGTCTTGTGAATTGTGATCAAAATCTATGGTCCCATACTTGGCCGATTTTCCTCCAACATCAGAATCGGGTTTACAGTTAGCACTGTCTATTCAATGGCTTAAGCTGATATATAGATCATCTTCCTTCGTCGCCATGGTGGTTCTGCCAACCAGAGCTCTGCCAACGTTTAGTTGTGACTTCATACAGGGAATCTCCGATGTTCCCTATTATACTATTATTCTCTCTCTCTCTCTCTCTCTCTCTCTCTCTCTCTCTCTCTCTCTCTCTCTCTCTCTTGATCGATAAATATAAATATAAATATCTATAAATATAAATGACTATAAATATGTTTGATCGATTGAACGAACGAACGAACTAACGAACCCACGAATGAAACTTACCACGTGTCGAGCTAGTTTAAAGTACAAAGTTTGAAAATGTCCTTAATTGAGACTCGACACCAAATTCGGACTGACGTTATCTATTATCATTCACCTTGCGCTGTTTATCATACATGGAGCATTAATAGCTTAACAAACAGACTGCGTCACTGAACCGAATTGCACTGTGACTAACAGCATTCCATAGTGGATGATATCAGCTGGTTTGTGTGTCGGTCTTTCCTTCAGGAAATTCCAAGAGCTTTCTTTATGACATGCTAACAACAGTATTCAGGGTAAGTACAGGGTAAAGGGGTACATAATATCGTCTCAATAAACTTCAGCTGTCCATTAATCAGTTATTTAAAACTTAGGTGACACAAATGCATTGCAGGCTTTTTTAAACAGCACGCTACAAATTCTGTCCTTGTTGCTGTTTTGGGTTTAACGCCAATTCGCAGCGGAAGATATATCGAATTTCCTCTGATCCTTGCCATCCCATTTTTTATATTTGGACATTCGTGTTGGGATGTAGGGTCACAGTCCATTACCTATCGAAATGTTGGAATTCGCAGACACCATTTGGCGTCGGCATAGGGTAGCCGCTTAATAGACGGCGTAGCGAACTTGACTGATCTTTCATTGAGGTATACCTGCATCAGATCAATAGGAATATACTTTATTTTCTCAGAAATTGCGAGTATAGCATGTATTATATCTTTAATTCGCTGACAGACGAGACGAAACTACACCGTTGATAAAATTTGACGTGGAACTCGCCATTTGCTTTCCTAGTCACATTACTACACAAATCTTGCAACCTACATGTAAATGACGTCAGAGGTCCAATAAGCATGTGATACCAACAATCAACAATTTCCAAAGTTGTAAATATAATTAGAAAATATTAAATAAAAGTCATATAATGTTTGTAAATAAATATAATGCACACATAATTTTCACCATATTTGTTTGCATTGTGTACAAGTTTATCAGTGTGTGTAGGAAAAGTTTGATTATGTGGGACACGCTCAAGGGTTCATTACTTTTTCCGAGTGATATATTGCAGTTCTTCCATAATCCAATTCTCAGCGCAAAAAGTATGCATTAAATACGTACAAATTAGTTTTTGAACGCACAAAATCACATATTCAAACATAACATGCAATTCCAACGTTTAGTTACTGGTGCGTCATACAAGATGACGTAAAACCAGAGGGAATAAGAACGATAATGTAAAAAGTACATATTTTGGTACACCAGATGATCAGTTCTCGAGTTACGTTTGACTAAATATAAATATGTTTTTAGCATAGTATGCAATTCCCCTGATACGGAGTTACATTGGACTGACTATATGGGTGGTTTAGCATAGCATGCAATTCCTCTGATACTGAAGATTATTCTGGATTCCAATATTTTATGTTTTACCAGGCACTACAGCCACGCGCCGGGGTTGTACACGGCATATGTCGTTATGTGATGTATCAACTCTGGTATGACTTGCCCCATTTGGAGTCGCGTAGTTCAGATGGTAGAGCGATTCATAATTCAAGGGTCGCGATTGAATCCCCTCCAAGCGAGCCAGGGTCAGCACTGCCTAGGTGTGTTCATGGGAACGGTATATAGATCCCTTTTCCTAGGCTCAATATAGCCAGTAAAGTGCCTTTAAAACCAACAGAAAGATAAGCAAGTGTCTGTTGGGAACTGTCCTCCTGTATCGTATTGTGCTGTCTGGTGGAGTATAGTACCAGACACAAATATACAAAAACAGTTCTCACGAGCGAAGGCACACGAAAAATCTTCTGAATTAACAACTTACAATAAGGCAAGCTTCACAAGAATTATGATTGTTATTTCGTTTGCAAACTTAAGATTGCAAAGGATTTGCAACGCATGAAACATTCTCATACCAGTCTCAAATTATCATTTAGGTTAAGAAATCCATGTATTATTTTTTGTAAGGTTACACATGTTTAATAATATAGCATGCCCTAACAATAACGCGCTGAGGTTATTTGAGGCAAAGATGAATTTCTTCATTTTTTTTAAAGAGAAAGATATAATCAATAATATTCGTTATCATATTAAAACACTCTAACATTTTGCTGGTTTGAAAATATAATTTATGAAACTCATTTAACAGTTTGAAATTCTGTTTAGCCAAAGCTGATTCAACACGTTTGATAAATTTCACATGACATGAACATTGATGTAA
>JAECUM010046864.1:10000-21092 GCA_016617855.1 Megalonaias nervosa | reverse complement strand
ATATATATATATATGCACACACATATACATATATGCATGTATGTATGTACACACAACATAAAATTAATATTTATATATAGATTCCAGTATTTCTGTTTATATTATTTGTCAATGCCAGAACACGTGATTTAACAAAATATAGTTGCGGAACCGCTTAATGTATTGTTTGGGCTTTTTTTGATGGACAAGAATTAAGACTTATAATAAGACAGAATTCAAACCAAATTATAACGAAAAGATTTTTATGGCTGCAGCCATCACATTTTGATGAATTTTTAAATAACAATCAACCACATTTGAAGGATATCAACGCTGGAAAATTTTTACTAGTTTGCATGTGTTTTACGTCGTAATTTGTGTGTACAAATCTGTCATTACTTCATTATCTCAAGTGTAGTTTAACTTGGGCGATATGCATCCATTTTATGTTGTGTGCTGTGATGTATAATATAAGTTTAAATGATGTTATCGTTTTAACTTAGCATTAAATGGCTGGTTTATTCTGTGACGCCAAGACTTGAACCATAGACGTTTCGATCTGTAATCCTATCCGTTATGCCTAGACAAAGACGCCTCTAATACTAATAGCATACGGAATACATTATAAAGTTTTACCTGTATACTAGCAAACGACATTTTATTACTTGTTAAAATCAATCTAAGAGCAGACATTTAATTACCTGAAACGGGAAGATTGAAATTAAGACGACAGAGGGGCTCCGTTAGTGATCGCTTTAATTGCTTTTGTAATTTTATCATCTCAGTTTATTTTGGGAGTTTTTATATAACACGATAGTTGAGCTGCGCTAGAGAAGATCGTTTCGTTTGTTTGTTTGTTTTTTTTTTTCTTCAATATTGTCCCGTATTAAATGTCTGATGGGCTTCAAATTTTGATATGTTTTATTTAATGTTGTATGCAGGTGTATTATTGAGGACGTATCACACTCTCAAATACTACTTCCTAACAAGCACAAGATGCACACTTTGGAGATCTTGGAATCGTGAAGGTTGGTCACACGTGCCAAAATTTCATCCAAATACGGAATTTCCGATGTACCTGCTGATTTCCAACTTTGTATTATCAGCTATAAACTTGGTTCATAGGAAGATCCGACCTTCGGTACAAAACCTGCACATGTGTGTTTGAATAAATTTCACCAGATTTCTTTGTGGTAAAAACCGATGTACCAAGATTATGTGCACCGCAAAGGTGCAAGTGACCCAGCAAGGTAATGCTAGCATTATTCAACATCGTACTACTATTTATATGGTGCAAACATCTGCGTGTCATTCTAAAATTACCAATCATCGGATAAGTCATCTTGAAATGAAACGTACTGGCTGAACTTTTGATGGATACGCACACTCTTGGCGCCAATTAAAGGAGCTAAGTAGTCTACGTCAATATGACCTAAATTAAAGATCAAAATCCACGTGAAACACATTATTAATGTATTGAATTTCTCCCGAGAATTGTTTTAATTTCTTATTGTTCTTTCACGGTCTGGCTATTACATCGCAAAACTCAAATAACGAGACACGTGTCCCATATTAGAAAGTCCTGCTGAACATACATAAATCATTTTGTCAACGAAGACGCAGGGGAGAAAAATCCACCACTAAGCTGCCAAATTTATATTTATATGTCTAGTGTATATTTGCACAGGAATCACTTGAAGTCCTACAAAAATTCCGAATTCATTCTCATGCATCATCACGATTCAGTCTAAAATAATTATTTAATTAGTCTAACTGGCACTAATGTATTTCTTGCTTTTATCGTAAATCAAGGGAGCAGCAAATCTTATTTAAACTGTACCATCTTTCAGTTCTTGGGCTTCGTACCCGACAGGTGCGTTTAACCCAAATATATCGTGCATAGATTATTGTAATTCACTTGGTTTTCACAAAAAGTTCAAAGATGTTCTGATTTTTAAAACATTATCTCTACAACCTTATCCAACGCTATTTGTATCCCATGTGTACACCTACAATAGAATATGCATGCTTCAGTCTTTACTCATGTACTTATTGTTTTCCAATTAATTTGCATTCACATCTTATTTGTTTATTTCTTTTTGTTTGATAGTTTTATTTTTCTTTGTTCATTTATTTGCTAAATAAACATACGTAGTGTCTTAATACGATCCACAATAGTTATTATCTAAAAATCATATCGTTGTAATACAACCGACAGAATAATCGTATTTTGACATAATCATCGTATTTCTACATAATCATCGTATTGTGATATAATCACCGTATTTCGACATAATCATCGTATTTTGATATAGTCATCGTATTTTGACATAATCATCCTATCTTCATAAATGTATTTTTGCGGTTAATGGCAAATACCAGAGAAAATGTAACAATATTCGATTCCTCATCTTTATAACTGATATATGTGCTTTTTCTAGGGATTCTTTTGGGGATTTTTTTACATTTATGCACTACTAGGTCCAGGATAAGTCCTATCAATTCAATATTACATCTAGGTGAGTTTGACTAGTTTCAAACGTTTCCGGAAATAGTTATATTAAAGAAGGACGAAAACTATGTTCTGTTCATACCGTGTTCATAGCATGCCTTATGTTATTGATCATTTCGAACGGGTTTCATAGATTAATAGATACATCTGTCTCGTACACACCTTCACCTTGTGCTAAAGGCGTTTGTGACCGATCAGGTAAAAATTAATACTTTTAGAAAGACTTTTTATAAGCATAAATAACTGATTGCGGATTATTTGTTTTTCAAATTAATTTCTTTGAAAAAGGACAAAGAGAAAAGGGTAGTACCAATGATGTGAAATGGCGATGCTGCGACTTCTGTTTCTAATATCAAAGACTTTAAATTACTAGTAGTAGCCACGTGGTTGATTTAAGATCTGTAACGATATCAAGCTTGCCCGACTTCCGCTTGTAATTAGGCCCTTTACAAGGAAAATGGGATCGAATAAGATGTAAGGTTCAATTGGCCATAAATAAACTTCTACAGTCACCCTCCCACCACGACAAACATGATATTGGTGTGAACGAATCATTGGTCATCGTAATAAACATGCATAATCTGATGTCTGATATATTGGTAAAATACAGTGTTTAAACATCCTTTATAAAACTACATTTGCCTTTTATTAACAACATCTGGGTATTTTAGTACAATACAAGAAAGTAAAATACATTCACTGATGTTATAGCCAAAATATCTGGATGGAATCTGACCCTAAAACGGAATTATGCCACGTTCTTTAACCGCAGTTTCGCGCGGTAGCTATTTGGCACAACGTTAGACTTATAATCCAAGGCTTGCAGGTTCAATTCCGGCCCAGGCAAGATCAAATCGGATACCTCGGTGTGTACTTGGGAAAGGCAATTAGGTTCAATTTCCTCATCATGATATAGTCAATAACGTGTTAAAACCAACAACAACAAAAAGTATCCGCAATTTTAATAAGCCTTGAAATGGCCTAACTCGGACAGAGTTAATCGATATTGGAAATGACATACATCGCATAAAATTGTTGATATAAAATGAAGAGGTAAATCCTTTAACCAACTACAGAATGGCCTGAAGCAATTTCAGGTCGTCTTTCTTATACAGCTTTTAAAATGACCGTGTAGCTGTCAACTGGTAAAACATACAATGCAAATATGTGATAAATAATTAATTACAAAGTTAGCAAAACACAGCTGAAAATGTGATCTGGAAGATTAGAACAAAAGGGGATGAAAAAGAAAACAAAGACGATTAATGGCCTTTGAACAAATGAGTCGATAGTATTGCTTATTCATGCGAAGACTTGGGTGTTATATACTGTTTATTGTTGACATTTTAAGTATGACGCTTCCATGACACTGGAATACAGCAATATCTTGCTTCTGTTATGCTTCCGTACAATGAAAATGAAATAAGAAACTCTTAACAACTGAATAAGATACATAACACAATGTATGTTTGGTGTTCCCTTATCTGGGTTTTGTTTATATATAGTTACTTTGGGTTTAACGCCATTTTTCAGCACAGAGTATAAATGGTGGAGGAAGAACCCGGGGAAAACCCCGATGAGAACCACCGACCCACAGGAACTAACTGGCAAGTTGTCTCATATATCCACATTGGCTGAGCCTGAGTCTCGAATCCACGAGGAGAAAGGTGGGATGGGAGTGCTTTACGCCACTCGTCCACCCGGGGCCCCCATTGACATACTGTATATAACATGTGATCACCTATGTCTTGGTTTGTGTGTTGCTTGCTGTCCTTTTTGGTATGCGTCACATTTGTTTGTTACGTTTATTTTGACACGTAGTCCGGTAGATTGGTTGGTTGGTTTCTTCATAAAGAAATTATTTTATCAGTTTATCTTGTGTTAAATGCTGTGTTACCACTAAAACTCAGCTGGAGAAGAAGGACTAGATCAATATACATTTCTGATCATTGATTTAAAAAATGTGATAGGACGGTATTTATATCTCTTTCGTTTTAAGTACTTGGACGCTACATAGCTGGCCAACTAACTGATTAAATATCTAAGCATACAGATAGGTAAACAAAAGGCGAAATTTGAACGATTGAGTGAATGTAACCTGATGCGTTGACAGCGCTCCTTTCGTAAATTTTGGAAATTAAATCTATATTTAACTAGATGGGATTGTTGTAATTTCTATAAAAGTTTATGTATTTGTGTCTTTCACTTTTGACAATGAACTTATATTAAAACTACTTTGGCTTTTTGTTTCTGTTTTTGTTTTTGTTTCTTTTTTTCCAGGAATGTCGATAAATATTACATTGGTCCCAATGCAGGCTGACAACATGTGAGGATTTTTCCGCATATTTACAGATGTTTCATCATAGTTGTGGATATACCGACGAATGATCCAGAAGTATTTTTTCTCGACTTATTTCATCAACAGACTTATGTTTTTTTAAATCCGAATTTCTTAGGTAATCGAAAATAATATAAGCTGAAGGAGATATAGTGCTGTAAAAATAATAGGGCATTCCTTTTTTTCATGCGCGTGCGTGTATGCTATTTTTGCCACCTTCTGTTTGATACCCTGTCAAAATTGTCTTCTCTCTCACTACTGCTGACAAAAGTTTTTATTTTTTGTACTCACTGTATTATTAAAACTGTGTAAATGAAACATTTGTCAGTTTGATACAACTTTATATAATGCCTAAAGTTATTGGTCAATAAAAAAGAAGACAGCTTTGATTCCAACACATGTTGTTCCTTACTAATATTAACATCATACACGTATCCATGGTGTTATTTTACGACGTTGAACATACGTCTAATTTCAGTTTTCATGAAATAAACAACTCTTTCAAATGTTTTCTTTTAATCATATAGCTACATGATCAACACTGTTCGGCGTAAAAGGCAACATTATTGACTAAATACCATATTTTAACATTTTAAATTTAATTCTATTATTTTACATATGTATCTTACATATGATATAACTCTACAAATATTATCAGAATTTACTGTGTAAGTACGCATAATCTATTGTTTTTAGTAGCAAGTATATTGTCAGTGTCGATAGTGGTTTCATTTGATCTTCCAATGCTTTGTCATTTTGATTAGACTAATTTATTTGCACACATATCGTAAATTTCAGTTTAAGTCAGTTCTGTAATGCGCACAAAAATTGATATGAATGGACAGTGTGCAACTTCAGTATGAAAGAAAAAATCACCCGAATATCCCAGGAGACAGTTCAACGGGCTTTGTGTTGATTGGGAACATTCTTGCTGTCGAAATCAAAGGATGTCGCGGGATTTAACTTGGTCACCTACTGGGAGTAGTTTTAAAACATACCGAACCCGACAACCTAAAATGGACCTGGGAAAATAATGACGTCCACTGTAAAACAAACAAGGTTGGATCCAGGGATAAATGTTTTCCTCACTGTTTGGTATATAGCTATAATGTTATTGTTGCAAAAAGTGTGGCTGTAAAAAAGCCTATACACGCATTTAGTATACGGGTGAAGATTTGTTCTACGAAAATAATGATGATGTAAACGCACACGTTTACTTTTTAAAAACACGATACCAACTTGACGCTTCAGAATGTAAACTTCCTTTTTCTTTGCCTTGATATATTAAAAATGAAGACATAAACTCAGAAAGAAACTAGAACACATATTACATCGTTTTTTTAAATGCCTTTTTACTTCAACAGATGTTTCCCATCGCAGATATAATTCTTTGCATTTAGATAATCATCAATATTTTCAACACTTTATCAAATTTAAAAAAAAAAAAATGTACTTGTATTTGTATCTGATAAGAAAAATTTACCCGAGGATTGATCATTAAATTCACCGATTCATTCCTACGAAATAAATAAATAAATAAATAAATAAATATAAATAATGTATTTTACTTGTGTAAACATCAAAATAAAATAGTATAGCTGCGCCAATATGCTTCTTATACCTTTATTACACTGAAAATTAAAGTTCCTGCAATGCGCACCTGAAAGTGAGCTCGTGACCAACAATAGAATTTTCGCGGGGGTTCAGTTTCATTTATCGTAAATAGAGTTATGCACCCTAAGCGTGAAACTTTATATTGACTTTACAGACGCATCGGTCACTTTGATGAAAACGTATACCCTAATTTCTTTGACTTATTGGTTTAATGAAAGAATTAGATGTCTTTAATTAGACCTCCTATTGTCTCATTATAATAGGAAGAACATATGGGTACCACAATACAATACGCGAAAGACGTTCTCATTATGTTGGTGATATGCTTCATCTTAAAATAAAATTGCAGCTATCATAGCTAAATCATTAAATAGGTATCACCGATATGTTCCTAACTGCATCCAATATAGTCGACTATTTCTGAAACAGTTCAGAAATCTTGCTAATTGAAGTTAATATATTATTTCCAAAACTGGTCTGAAATGTTCTCATTGCATTAAATATACTGTCTGCATGAAGGCATATAACATTTTAAAAATTCAATTCTGTCTCTATTTGATGATAGGCTAGTGAATAAATAGATCTCAATTAATGTACATGTATTAGTCGATTGAAGAAAAAGTCAGTCTATTGAAGAAATAGATCTAGTTTATTATATTAGTCTATTGAAGAAACAGATAGTCTATTGAAGAAATAGATCTAGTTTATTATATTAGTCTACTGAAGAAACAGATAGTCTATTGAAGAAATAGATCTAGTTTATTATATTAGTCTATTGAAGAAACAGATAGTCTATTGAAGAAATAGATCTAGTTTATTATATTAGTCTGCTGAAGAAACAGAATATTGAAAAAATAGATCTAGTTTATTATACTAGTCTATTGAAGAAACAGATAGCCTATTGAACAAATAGATCTAGTTTATTATATGTTAGTCTGTTGAAGAAACAGAATATTTAAAAAATAGATCTAGTTTATTATATTAGTCTATTGAAGTCTATTGAAGAAATAGATAGTCTATTGAAGAGATGGATCCAACTTATTGTTAACACTTCATTTTCATTTAGTAAATGCATCTATATTGTTTCGTTTGAGAATTAATCCATTGTTTCATTATAAAATAAGAGTGACAATAATTAGAACGATGGTTGGACAAGAAATGCGCTATATATGTTGTAAATACATATATTTTAACGTGCATTACTGTACTCGAGGACCTATTTACTTATTTCTATGAGAAATAAATATTTATTCGAACACAGAGGGAGATGTAACTAAAATTATATTCCACTTTTTTCAATGAAAAGGTTCAATCACCTCGATCATAATGTCACTTCTAAAAGGATCACTACTTAATAAATGTTTGGCGGTATGAGACCAATATTTTTTTTTTAAAATCTGTTACTTACATGTAATTAACAACTTTCATGGAATTTAGGCTACTACCTACATTTACTAAATATGAATGAACAAAACCTTGAGGGGCCCCGAGTGGCTGAGCGGTCTCAAGCGCTCACCGTTACGGGTCACTTCCATCTCAGCTCTGTCTGCGTGGGTTCGAGTCACGGATTCGCCAATTTGGGTATGTGAGAAAACTTGCCAGTAGCTTCTCGTAGGTCGATGGTTCTTTCCTGGGTTTTCCTGGGTTCTTCCTCCACCATTTATACTGGCCGCCATGTATAGCCTATCATGTGCTGAAAAATGGCGTTAAACCCTACAACAACAACAACAACAACAAAACTTTGATGGTATATATTCATTTCTCGACACTGCTATGCTCTAACAACGGGCATACTCTATGGACAATTAAAAAGGACTATTATTTTAAATATATCTGAAAAGACCACCGAACTACACACATCATAGAACGTAAATATCATCCCTGGATTATCTAAGGTCCTAACATCTTTTTTCAGCTTTGATCTAAAAATGTTTTTCAAAATATTTTTATTAGTTCATGGTCTCAAACCACGCGTTATCACATCATTAAAGTCATCTCCCTTACAAATATTATATATTATTAAATATACATAATACATACATTCGAATTCTATCTAATTCAATATTGTGAAAAATAAAGAAATTAAGAGAGAGAGAGAGAGAGAGAGAGAGAGAGAGAGAGAGAGAGAGAGAGAGAGAGAGAGAGAGAGAGAGAGAGAGAGAGAGAGAGTCAATGGTTGTGTTCCAGTCTATACATATCTGTAAGTTTGTGTAAATAGAGTATAATACAATAATTTAACTATGCTTGGAAAGAAGTATTGCTTTTCAGTGTTCCCAAATTTTCATGAAAATTTCTTCTTTGTCTTCTTGGACTGCAATGTATTTTTCTATACACTAGTCTTTAAAAAAGCTTTCATGGCCACTGAATGTTGGTATGTCTTCTTTCATCATGCATGTGTATATGTAGTATTTGGTGAGTAGAAGAATAAAATATACAGATGTTTCATTAATAAACCATTTTGGCGCAGTAATTAGTACTTTTAGTACATCTCGAATCCACTATAATAAATCACTCCGTAACATGTTAATCACAATACATTCCCAAAATAAATGTACCGTTGTTTCAGGTATTAAAAACTACATTTATCACCATTATTAGCTTGTATTTTATACAAATAAGTATTAATCGGAAGAATAACACGATATTGAAGCCATTGTAATTTTTGAGCTTTTTTGTTCCTTATTATGCTTCAGAATGTATATTTGGCCAATAATCACTAGCAAAGTTAAAATTCTTTTCACGAGTTGGTGAAACATTCAAGTTCAAAAGTAATCATTACAGCCTTTACCACTATAAAGAATAATTCCTAATTTGTAAGGGATAAAAAGTCTGGCATTCGTGCCTGCATTTAGTTTTAGGTTTAATTTTCTACAAAATTATCTTATAATTTATTATATTAGTCTATTGAAGAAACAGATAGTCTGTTTAAGAAACCAATCTTACTGAATTTTGTACACTGAGGACAAAACCTGAAGTAGAAGACTAGCACACCAATTACTGGAAGAAAACTTCCACAACTAAAGAAAATGTTGTCGCTGATATCTGGAGAAAACTTTCAACACTGTAGAAAATGTTGTCGCTGATATCTGGAGAAAACTTCAACTTCTATAGAAAATGATGTTGCTGACATCTGGAGAAAACATCCATTTCTATAGAAGATGTCGCTGATATCTGGAGAAAACTGTCATTTCTATAGAAGATGTTGAAAACTGCAATTAAATATCCTGACATGTCTAATGCTGCCACTTTTGTCTTTTTATTGTGGGAATTATTAGCGCAATATTTAAAATATAGCTAAAAACCTTAAACTATTGTTGGTACTTGAAATATATCCATGTTAATGAAATTAAGAATCCAACAAAAGTAACCAAATGGTACCTAATTTTATCTGAATCAAGTTAAAGAAAGTCATAATGTACAAATTTTGAGTTCAACTTTAGTATTCAAAACGCTTCAAGATTACAGTGCTAGGCGAATGTGAATGCTTCATTTATTTAATTACAAATACATTTCATATTAGTCTCGTGAAGCACCTGCTTTATCAGATAAGTATTAACATAAATAACGCAGTTTTTACAATACATGTTTTAAATGACGGGAAACATGTACGAGTACTGTCAAGAAATCCGAACATGAAGTAACTCGTCCTGTATGTAAATTTTTACCTTGGATACTAATACCTTTGTTAGTCTCTGACACTAAATGCGGTTATCGCCATAAAGTTATTTGAACACCTGCTTAATTTCCCAGAAGATTATTGTACCTTCCAATTTTTAACCATCTGATGTTAGTTAAGTTGTTTCCGGTTTAGCGCCATCGTATTTAGTTTAAACAATATTTTAGTTTAGAAACTTTGTCAGAATGTAAGAAAAAGCATCGAATTTCGGAGATTTAGTAGAAAGCATCAAGCTTATTAGAAAACGGTCTCTCCAAGAACGGTCTCTCCAAGACAAAACAGAACAGCATGAATCTGGATACTGCTACCTGTGGTCACAAAAAATTATAAATAAAATATACATAAAAGTGCATGCAGAATAATTCCAATAATTTAACATTTGTTATTTGAAAAAAAAATCCTAAAAAGGAGTATGTGAAAGGTCTCGATTCTCATGGACTAAAAGATTTTAAATCTTTTAGTCGTCCTAATGAAATTTTGTACAGACAAGCATATTTGAATGTTATTTTCTTTGCAGATAATAGGGTTACCTATCAATAAAGTTTCGATTGTGAGAGTAAATGGGAATGTGTATAAGATTTCTTTTTGTATACGATATGATGTTTCGGAACAGAATATTTTGGATAGTCTAGAAAGTAAGTATTGTACCGTCTCTAAATCACCGCATGTACAGTACTTATTACAAGATGCATGATTCGAATACAAATCATAATTGAAACTACTACACTTTGTTCTTAGCCTAGCATGCATTCTGCCATGTAGTTTCAAGTTATGAATCTTACATGAAAATTGAAAAGATTAATGGATTATGGGCAGAAAATATGAGAAGATAAGTGGATTACGGACACGTGAATTTAAAGGATTAATGGATAATAGACATATTGAGCATCATAACTTTTAGCTAATCCTTTGTCCTTATCTATATTTTTGGGGTTAATAGATGTGCATAAGGTCATCGATTTTTTTAATGTCT
>JAECUM010046864.1:0-5000 GCA_016617855.1 Megalonaias nervosa | reverse complement strand
GTCTGACAGTATATTAGGTACACGAAGAACTCCCGGAAGAATTGTCGACCCACCTACTGGCAAGCTTTCTCACTTACCCACACTAGCCGAGACGAGACTAGGACCCACTAGGACAGAGGTGAGATGCCTTAGACCACTCGGTCACCCGGGTCCCTCACTAAAATTGAGATAGAAGGAAAGAACCATTCGAATATACTGACAACATACCTACCAACAAGTATATAACTAGTGGACGAGTATGGCAGTGTTAAGTATTAATGGGCACAGGTCAGCTGTTATGAGTTATATCCATGAGAAAGATTCAGTCCCCCATTGGAAGACCAATATATACATAACCAGTTATATAGTTACATTTATATACTAGAGACAAGTGCAAATGGCGTCTTCCTGGCACTTGTATTAGTATGTGAATTAACTTATATTCATCAATCGGAACAATCCCTGCCCTATCCGTCAAGACATGACGAGCGGTGTTTAAATTGTTGTATTATTATACTGTTTGTCTGGTTCCCTGACCGCTCTCCACTCTGTTACTCTCCGTTATGACGAACCCTCATAACGAAGAGTAAGGGAGTGGAAAGTCTGTTGTTGTTTTTTTAATGATTATCCATTCTTCTTTCAAACCACGAATTTACAAACCCAAAGACAAGATAATCGACCTATATTAAGTGGGATATTCACGAATAAGTTATGGCGCTGACGAGCATGTCATTTTCTGCAAACCGCGAGGGTATCAGTGAAAATGAATGAGTTTTCAGTATTAATTACACATGTAGATATGCATCCATGTTTTCTTGTACAAAATATAGAAAATAAGCAAAGTTTGGATATTTGACTCACCAAGAAAGTACTATTGAAAAAAAATGTCTAAGCACAGGAGGATTAGTTCATGCCTCGTTCATCTTTTGGCCATCAGAAACACCAAGCAACGTTTTAAATGTAAGTGATGTACGTTGAATATACCTCTCTCCCTCACTCCCCACCCCCACCTCGACACACACTGCAAGAGAAAGTCATAACTAAATGTTTGTGTACGGTAAACAAAAAAGGTAAGAAGACTTCATGACACATCATTTCCTTTCCACAAAAGAAATCCATTTGGTAATAGCGTGAACGCTTCAGGTCGCACGGACCCTAAAGGTCATTGCCCAACAAAGTATTAAGCACAGCAATTTTCTCATTATTTCCATTTGTAATACAAAAGATTCGCAATACAGGCCCTTCTATGTTTCCCTGCGATATCGAAGATACTTGTGGTTAAATCAAGGATAAATATTCTTTTGTCTAAGAAAGGACAAAGAAAATGGGGACAAGTTTTCTATAATGGGAACGAAGATGGGTTTCGACCGCAATTGTTCGTGCTCACTCAGGCCAAATGGTTACATCTGACCACAGATCTCGAAGCTAGGAGAAAACTTAATGTGTTCACGCAACAATGGCCTTAGTCCTTACAATACAAATGAGTGTTTATTTATACCCTGAGGGAAAGAATTGAGAGATGATTCAAAAATGTGTTTGATTTCTGATTAATATGTGAAAATGGCATGCGGTACCTCTCTCTCTCTCCAACGTTTGTGGAACTACATAATTGAGTCCAGAAAGACCATTTTTTAATTCCAGGTCTCATCTATTTTACTCCATATCGGGACAACAAAAAATAACATCAGTTTGTATAATGTTGTATTTCTCTGTTATAACATAGTTTGTAAGGAATTATATTCACTTGATTAATTTGTAACAAAGACGTCCAAGATTGTTATAATTAAGAAGCTATTTTTTCCACTCTGCAATAGTATGTGCACAACATGAATTATTTCTGTATTATTTGAGAACGTTTAATTTAAAGGTAAAGCTACTGTCAAACATTCTACTAAATTTAGACATTGTATTCGAACAGTGATCCCATGAAATCTGTCCCTTTCGATTTTTAGATACTTATATTAGTACGTCTAAATTCCATGTCAATTCAGTCTTTTCAATTGCACGATTTTAATATTTTTCTCTTCGTAAAAAATGTGTGCCCACTCAGTGCGAGACTTTTGACTACGCGCCTTTCAAAAACTGACTGACCGACCCTCATATACCGTATACTCACTTACAAGACGAGTCCAGCCGCAAACTGCACAGACCCAGATCTGTTGTGTGTGTGTGTGTGTGTGTGTGTGTGTGTGTGTGTGTGTGTGTGATTTGGATTTTTAACGTAGCTTTAAAAAATTCCTGTCATATCGCTACGATGTCTGCAGTGTGGCAGTTTATCGTGATGTCTAGCACTGGGGCATCATGCCACAGACATGTAGCATGATGTCCCACCCAGTCACATTATTCTGATATCAGTCCTATTAATGCTGAGCGTCTAGCGAGGCAGCTGTTAGTACCATTTTTATAACTCTTTGGTATGACTCGGCAGAGGTTCGAACCCGCGAACCTCCACATCCGAGGCGGATGCTCTAACCACTAGGCCACTGGAGCGGTCCCATATCTTCCGTCGCATAATGCGCCGTCGGATTTGGGCCTGTGCGTGTTGTTAGGAGTAATCACTAAAACAAACAACATTGAGCGTATTCTGCAGACGCATCATGCTATGGCAGATCTGGATCTTTTGTTGCTTGCAGTTTGACTCAACTCATAAGTTAGTATAGACGATTTTCACATTCATATGTCTCTCGAATGACATTAAAACCAGTAACAGATTTTGTACCATACACCGCTTGAGCGACACTTATCTCGGATAAAAACATTGCTGCGAAGTACCCGATTTTGATTGTCAAGAAATTATTTCCTCCGCTTAAAAAGATTATGCGTTGTAAAATGTGCCGTGCGGTGCACACAATTGTTTTTCACTAACTATAGTAGTAGTTAGTTGAGTAGTTAGTCATCTACTAGTTTAACTTCTAGACTGACGGTCAACGAGCTCTTGATGATTGTTAGTGTACGTAACATTGTGTTTATTTCTTGCAGAAACTACATGGACAGGGCCGGCCTTAGGCCGGCTGGACCGATATGGCCCAATAGGGCCCCGCGCTCACAGGAGCCCTGGCGCGTTAGTAATTTTTAAAAATATATCTATAGAGATAAAGTAATTTTTAAGCGATGGAAGAAAATTTAAAATTCAATATCATGTAAAACTTGTTTAAAAGTTCATTTCCAAATGTCGTGCTCACACGGGACCCCATGCGTAAATCCAGGGGGCCTCGCCAAAGTGATCCAAATCGGGCCCTGCGTTTGCTAAGGATGTTACTGCACATATGTATATAAAATTCATAATCTGTTAAAAACAGCGTGACCTGCTCCAATAGATATAAACTTGTGTCATGATATATTGTTTTGACTTTCGTCGTACGGGTTCGAATCCTACTATGGGACCGGCCTGGGTCATCGGCCGATGTGTGTCCTTGAACAAAGTACTTTACTCTAACTGTCTCTGCATTAAATAACATACAAGTGTTGCCGTGTCGTAAAGCACGAAACCAAACCAAACCGAACATCATACCCTACAATTCAGAAATGATAAAAAAATCATGATAGCATTAAATGGTTGGATTACATTTTGTCCTTAAGGATAGTTCTGGAACCATGTAACTAAAATAGAATCGTGACTGGATTGATAGAGGTTAAGAAAAGAAAAAAATACTAGTATATATAGGATCAATAACACTGTCATGGCTCTCACCTGTCGTTTCGATCCAGCAAATCTTCTCTCTCGGTCTCTCTCACAGATAAATATAATTGCATCTTTATTTTGTGCAACACAAAGTCAAAACAATATATCATGAAACAACATATTTATACTTTGCAAAGTTTATTTTTATTGGAGCCTGTCACACTGTTTTTCAAACAAATTGCTTGTTTACATTTGCCTCCAAACCCACTCGATTTTTTACTGCCGTCAAATTTAGACACACTAACCTGGTAGCTTAGATCTTAAATGAGAAAATTTTCAAACGTATATGCGACACTAGTCGGACTTAAGAGCCTTTCAGAAATTGACCGACCGTAATTTTATTTTCATATTTATTAAGTCACTCGAATGGCATTAAAACCAGTAATAAATTTTTCAGTACGTGTGAAGCACCATGATTGGTAGGTAGTATAACTGACACTATCAAACTGCTCAGTGTACCAATAATACAAAAAAAAATGCCGGTTGGCATGCATTATGTGAGGTACTGTAACAGACGATTCAATGCACGTGGCGAGTATTGACACATAAGTTGTGCATGCTGGCGTCTTGCCAAGAAAGCAACAGTCGAGAACAGATGTAAAAATAGTAGCTTACGCATGCATCACCAGATAGAAGTTTGTAAACTCTCGTGTGTATAAATGATCCCTATCGAGGTAGTGGCACAGAAGTAGACTTAGCGCAACTTAAATCGCACAGTTCAGTACTATTAATATTGTCCTGTGCACTTGCATGTTTTATGGCTATTACTTACACTACCATCCTACCACAACGTGATATTTTGAAATAAAGGTCAAGTTTAAGATTTTATCTTGCAGATTTGTGTGTGTGCTGCTTTACTAGATGTGGAGTTATAATGTATATAATGTGTTACTTGAGATGAGAAGAAAACGCATTCTATTTAAAATGCACAGTTTGAAGCAAACAATATATTTATTCCAAGTAACCCCTGCCCTCGTCATCTTTCTGTGTTCCAGTGGTACATACTGTCGCCACGGTTGCAAGACTTATTTTCATTTAGATTGTTTATGATCGCTTGTGCGAGAAAATCAGGTAAGAAACAAAAGAAGGAAAAAGAAACTCGGGTGAAGTGAAACACCTCCATCTTCTCTTCTCATCGTTCTCTTTCTTCTCCTCCTCCTCCTCTTCAACGTACTTTTACTACCGTCAAACATTGCATCACAATACCTACTGATGCAACGGTTACTTCTACTATCTTACTAAGAAAAGATCGTCTCTTTAATTCAAACCCCAAAAATGCCAGAGATTGGAAATATTTGTTTTTAGTATTGGCAACTAAGGTATGCACATGATCCCTCTT
>JAECUM010046863.1:0-27410 GCA_016617855.1 Megalonaias nervosa | reverse complement strand
ATATATAGTATATATATATATATATATATATATATATATATATATATATATATATATATATATATAGCACTTCACAAATTATTTTTAGATAAGACAACAGATTAAACGTCAAGCAAACGTATGTCATATGTAAATAATCCAGAAAAGGCATTATTACACAACTCCAGCAATTTGGAAGCCGCGTTTATTAGGATCCGATCCCACGGACATCTTGCCACATGTGTTATTTGTTGAAGGTCCAATTTTGCAGTACATTGATCGTCAGTGACCCCTCCCTTCTCCTGTCTTTGAATCTATGACCTGTTTCACACATCGGTAGAGGAGTCACTTCATTTCTTATGTGCATTATTTGTTTACTGACATGGACCACGTTTGTTCATATACAAGACATGCAAAAGCAAAATGAATGATTATATTGCCCTTTAGTGACGTTGTCAACTACGCCATTACATTGGTCAGACTACTAATTCATTTTTAGCTGACATTAACCTTTGAGAAAATAAAACTTTTTGCACTAGGTGAGACAGTACACGTATCAGGTACTTCTTGATTTAAGTGCGAAAAACCTTTCTGAACAATCAAAGTAATGTCCTTTTGGGCATCTCCCTTAAGCGGGGGTATTAGCTGCCTTAATCATTCTCTTTGTACCGGGTATGCAAAATATAATTTTATCTTGTCCCTACGAAAAGAAAAGCCTGTTCCTGAAGAGACAAATTGTTTCTAAACGTTTTGAGATCAAGGATTATAATCTTGTGAAATTGGAAAAATGAAAACTTCCAGGCCAATATTACATCCACTGACACAATATTTGAGTATCGTATGAGGTATCCATATTTCCCCGTCTACGAGGCTAATACCCTACACAATGGATAATTAATGATCTGAAACCTATACCAAGAAATGCGATTTTGCATTAATCAGTCATATAAAAGAACAGCTTACACGTAATATCTACCGAAAAGCAAAGTGTGACTCGAAACCAATGATTAATAATATAGACAAAAAAATATGTTCGGAACCAATTAATATGTTATGGTATGTTTGAGGTGGGTCAGGGCATATTGTTAAAGTATATAATCTTAAAAACGTATTGAAATCACTTTTTGACTTGTCTACCTCTTTGGATTTTAAGTCTCACTCTTTTTACGCATTGTTTGCTTCCCGTAGATTTGAATTTATTTTACCTAAAATACTAACAAACGGTCGGCAGATGTTTGCTCAGAGTAGAGGCTCCTGGTCGTCATAATTTGTTTGATAACGAAATCAGACCATATCAATAAGTGTTGTGAAAACATCCATCAAATTGGGCAGTATGGTGTGAAATAGTGGGATGTAACATAGAATATAGGAATGAATGTGCTAAGATTGGATAACATCACTATCCAAGTTGCAGATGTACTTTCCGATCAAAAACATTTTAAATCAGAGCATATGATCGTACTTGATTTATTTGCCCAGGTACAAGCTAGAACAACTATTAAACTGTTATTGATAACATCAAAGGGTTGTTCGAATAAATATATTTTAAGTGATAAAGACTTTCGGATGAAAACGTCACAATCGGAATTTAAAAGTATATTTCATATTCGGACGTTAAACTAACCAATGCATTTTTTGCTGACTAGATATGTTTTCTACCAAGTGATATGGCTATGATAAAACGAGGCATAGTGGGGAACAAGAATAATTTCTGAAAGTCACCAAATTATCCTAGGACCTGATCATATCATTATCCTGAGGTGCTAAATAATGGAATTTAAGAAAATGATACAAAATCCAAAGCGATTCGTCAAATGGCAAATAGTGAAAACAGTAAAAACAATCTAATAAATTGTGTAGCCTGAGTGAGGGTAATGGAACAAAGGGTGATGATTAAAAGAATGATGCCCGATGACGGTATAGGTGATACAAATCTAAACAATAGAAAAAGCAACTATTAAACTTGTATAACATACTGCACTTGGTCAACGTAAGATGGCAACGACTCGACATTGATCGCATGATTATATGTCATTTACTTACAAACAATCAAAACAAAAATAAAACATTAAAGAAAATGGCCGCCTGACGGTGTCGAAGATAAAGGATAACGGAAGTCAATGGCTTATAATTATAAGCTTATTCTTTTTTATGTTTTCATATTCTTTTGTCAATATATATTAATATATGGCCGATGATAGTAAATTTTGCTAAGTTTTATTGACAAAAGCTCTAGATATTTAATAGTCAAAGTGATGAGTCTCTTGACTAGACATTAGCATCTAGGAAAGGTTTAAAAGCAAGAGGATGAACAACGACGGAGTAAGTGAAGGCCGAGAAAAAAGAAAAGAAAAAAATTAAAATGAGGAATAGCCAATAATAATATAATAATGTGTCAAATATTGTGTAGAAAGTTGAGAACATATGGAGAAAAGAGCGGGGAGGAAGAAAATAAATAGATAAATACATACATAAATAAATAAATAAAAACGGGAACGGCGAGATTAAATAGTGAACAGTGCTTCCTTCTAGAGCGAGCCGTTGCGGAGGCGATGACGAATCATTTGGGAAAATTGCTTTTTGCATCTGTCCATGACAACTGGAAGTGCATGCGTGACAGAAACATGTTGATTTTAGTAAGTACTTGTAACATTTTAATAAATGTATAAATTGCGTCGAAAATACGAATGTTTAATTCATACAAGAGCTTTGTTGTATCAGCACAAATTAAGGTATGTAAAGTTAAAATATTATATGGTGTGAGATACTAACATTGTTCCATGCGTTGTTTTGATAACGAAAGTAACTTAAGAAGTTGGGATGTGTACTTTCAACAGATTCACATGTACAGACTGGCGATCTGATTATATTCTTTGCAAATAAATGTTGATTAAGTTAACTGCAATTTGTTCGAAGTCGGGCATGAAAAATTCACTGGTCTACAGCCAAAATGTTTCTGAAATAAATGTAAGCGAACTTTAATAATTCGGGGTCTCTGACAACGAAAATGATGTCTCAAATTGTTGATTGGCTCTAGTTTAAAGATATGATACTGGGTCAGTATATATGACCCTTGACTTGGGAATGGCAGAGGATAAGTGTGTTATAAAGGGAAGGGATCTCAGTTTAAATCAGAATTGACTAAAATACATCTTTGACTGGAATCTATGAATAAATCTGTGACTGGGTTTGGACATTACTTGCTGTTTAGGCAAATCAATGAATGATGCAATCTGAAGCTGGTATTGCGTCATACATGATATGAATTGAATGGATGATGCAATCATATCTAAGTTTACATCACTGCTGAACAAACTGCCCTCTATCAGCTCAGAATCATACAGTATCATGTTCTCTTATTTGTCAGTGCTTGATTTTGCAAAGGGCCACATTTTTATTCAGCCAAAGTGAGCAGAAACGTCTCATACTTTTGTAAACAATGCAGATAACTTCAGCTATGTTTGTGGTGAAGTTACTTTTGCATCACAAAAGCTCAGTGTAACCACTGTGGTTAAGAAAACATATCGCCCATATTTTGGCTGAAAAATTGGAGATCAGGACAAGAAGTGATCCCCACACATATGTTGCAACACTTGTGCAACAAATCTTTGTGATTGAAAAGGAACAGGAAATCTATGCCTTTTGTAGTTCCAATGATTTGGAGAGAGCCAACAGATCATATCAGCAACTGTTACTTCTGCATGGTGCCTCCAGTTTGGAAAGGTGTGTAAAAGAAGAAAAAGTGGACTGTTCATTATCCAAACATTCCATCAGCTATAAGCCCAGTACCGCTCGGAGAAGGACTGCTGGTTCCTGATGCACCAGAATCATTCTCACTTGAATCAGACGAGGGAGAGGAAGAGGATGAAATTTCAAGGCATGAGCCATGAATGTCACATGACCCATATTTTCTCCCATTCTCCTCTTCTTAACCACACCTCATATCACAAGGTAAACTGAATGACCTTGTCAGGGATTTGGAACTATACAAGAGTAAGGCAGAGCTGTTGGGCTCCAGACTACAGCAGTGGAATCTCCTGGCAAGTAATGTTAGGGTTTCTATGTTCCGTGACCGTCAAAAGGATCTTGTCCCATTCTATGGAAGGTGATCTGTTAGCCTGCAAATCTTCGATGGTGTGATGGCAGCCCTCAGCATCGTTCATGATCACAATGAGTGGAGACTGTTCATTGATTCATCAAAGATGAGTCTTAAATCTCTTGTGCTGCATAATGGCAATGTTTTACCATCATTTGCAGTTTTGTTATGCAGTCCATATGAAGGAAACCTATGAAAACATGAAACAACTTTTGAGGTGCATAAACTATGACCAACATCAGTGGCAGATTTGTGGCGATTTGAAGGTTCTTGATCTCTTGCTTGGTCTGCAGACTGGATATACAAAGTACTGCTGTTTTCTCTGCGAATGGGATATTCGTGCGAGAGATTCCCACTATATCAAAAGAGATTAGCGACTCCGATAGTCAAGGAAGCTGAGAGAAAAAGTGTTCAGCATCCACCACTTGATAAATCAATGAAGATTTTATTACCATCCTTGCACGACAAGCTGGGTCTGATGAAAGACTTTGTCAAGGCCATGGACAAAACAACAAGCAGCTTTCAAGTATCTTCACGAAACATTTCCAAGGTTAAATGAACTAAAAAACGGAAGGTGTCTGTGTTTGTCTTCTTTGAGATGATGCATTTGACCGTGCACTGCTTAGCAAGGAAAAGACGGCATATAAAGCCTTCAGTTAGTGGCAACAAATTTTCACGGAAACAACAAGGCAGACAAGGCAGAGTTTGTGGAAAACCTCCTTAAGTCATTCAGAAGCTTCGGTTGCAACATGTCACTTGTTATGTATATGTAATTTAATTGTTTGTTGGTTTTAATTTTTTTTATTCCATTTCATGCTATTATAAGGTAATTGTATTCCCTTGATTTAACAGTCACCATAAATTCAGTTCATTTCTGTTTGCCCTGATACTTGAAACACTGTATCTAGTTTCTGACCTTGATACAGAACCAGTAAGGATTCTAGTAAACAGCTAATTTTATATTTCTTCCCAGAGTAAGAACCATTGATTTCAGTTAAGGCCATACTGGGAGTACGTGATGTTAGGGATGTAAAAAGCTTCCATGTTGTTCTGAAAAGGTGACCACGTGACCCTCACACCCTCATCTGTTTTACGTCTTAAATTAGAGTATAACTGTTTTCTTGAGAGAATTTGTTCATTTGGGCTTCAAACATATGTTGTGACCAGTTTGAATTGAAATGCTATTTTATGGAATACAAGTGATTGTTGTCCCTGTAAATGTAAGTACTCTTACAGAATTCTTGGACAAAGACATTTATTGAAAATTATTCGGAATTCCAAACTGGAATATTATTTTCTGTGATTCAACAATGAAACTGTTGACACATCAGAACGACGCTGACCACAACAGACGTAATCGCCATCCATTTTGAATTTCATCAGGACTTGAACTCAGATTCATTTAGGACTTATTAATAGTAGGACTTCTATTTGTTAAATTCTTGGATTAATTTTGACTTTGATTCGTAAAACCGTAAGTTCTTTTTTTTATTACCTTGGTTTTCTAGGGAAATAAATTATTTGTTAAATTTTACATAGCCTGTTGTCTTCACTCTTTTCTTGTTACTTTTTTGTAAGAGCCTAGATACGTAACACACTAAAGATACATTTTTTACACTGTCATCTAGATTTTTCCACCGAACTGAGAAGCAGTAAGCGACGTGCACGGCGAGAGATTTAACTAGGACATTGTTACAATGGATAAAACCTATCAGGGCAAATGGAGTCCATCAATGCTTGCAGACTATTGCTGGACATTGAAAAGAGATGCTCCATTTAATGAATACAAGAGACAAGCCAGGAAAGGCCGTGTAGATACCGAATAAGGACTAAACTATGTACTTATGTATACATACTAGTTTTTTCCTTTTGTTGCATAAAAATTTGTATTTATATAACCCTTTAGCTGCTTTTTAAGGTGTTACTTAAACAGGACAGGTAAACTATTATCATGTAAAGCAACCATAAACACATGAAAAGACCTAGGTTTACAATATATTACTAAAACTCTACTATCTACACAATATACATAGACGTAAAATGTAAAAACTTAAATACCTTGGAAACAGTAGCAAATCATTTGTTTTAATTGTCATATTTGAATTCAGCACATCAAAATGCATAATTAATAGCACATATTATCTCTGAAGCAGACGACCTCTAAAAAATTGTAGACCAGTGGAATTTAAAATTTTCTTCTACCTAACAAAAGTGTCCTGGAACATAAGTATCGCAAGTATTTAATATGCTTTTGAAGTCCATTTAACGAGCCTCAGTAGATAATATATTCCATTCTCGAATGGTAGAAAGAAGGAATGAGTTGCAATAAAGACTTTGTTGAGCCTATACTAACTGGAACTTGTTTACATTACTTAAATCATAGCTAGTAATACTGATGAAAGCTGGTGGAAATATACATGTGACATAGGGAGGGGTCAACCAGTTGTCATTTTATAAGTTTGTGTTTTTGTCGTCTGGATTCAATACCTTCCTATCTTATTTCTTGGGGTAGCGATTCATTAGATACTAATTCTGTTGTACCAGTCACGAATCTGACTGAAACATTTTTTATTTTTTTTAGTTCTCTTTTTTCGAGCAATGTGCAATTGTCCCAAACCAAATAACCGTATTCCAGAATGGGTTGTATAAGATACGAAAATGTAATTCTCAATATTTCCCGTCAAATTGCAATTGAGGTTACGAATTACATTAATTGTTGGCCATACCTTTTCCGTTATATAGTTTATATGTTTGTGTCATTAGCAGTCACATACGAGAAACTCCAATATAGGTACTTGTCAATGTCCTTAACTCTTTGGTTGAGCAGATATTGTAGTGAATGTACGGGTTTATTAATTTTCCTAGAAATTATTAACCTCAAATAAATTTGTATTAGTGTGTATATCATAGACATTGTCATGTATGTATATCAGGAAAAGTGAGGGGCCTAAAACTAATTATTTGTACACAACGGCTCTAATAAACCTCCACTCTGAAAACAGGTCTGGAAGTATCACCCCTTGTGTTCTGCTTTCGAGATAATTAGAGAACAATTTTAATAGGCTTTGTGTGATACCAGTAGCTTTCAATATATGACCGAGTCCTTTATGACACACTCTGTCTAAAACTTTACTAATATCTCAAAACAAAACTCTGATATTCTTATTGGAATGTACTGGTTTGCAGAATTTATAATAGATGTATGTTAATTTATTTATAGTTACTTTACCTAAGTTAAAGTGCTATGTTCAGATTGAAGGTTTCTTGTTTCTGTTTTTTCGTGTCTCTCCATAGCCTAAACATAATCTGCATTAATTAATATTGCATGAGATATTTTTTTTCCATGGGAATTTTTAAAGAGTTTTATGGCAACAGCAACACTGAGAAAGCGAATGTATTTGGTGGATATACCAAATTCGATTTAGTAACATCGCAACGAGATTCTTCGTCATGGCGATTTTAACAGTACAGAGTATCAACGCTAATGTTTGCAATTAATTAGCAATATCTTCAAAACCATTCGCTGAATCTGCATACAATTTTGACATACATTTCCATTTACTTAATAGATCCATTCTAGGCACAAATATATACCAGATTGTTTTACATTACAAGTTTTATCTTCAAAGAATTAATGCAAATTGTATAAGTAAATAAGTACGTTTGAAGAGAAACCTTGCCTTAACTGATGTTCAATGAGGGATAATTAAACCTATTAATATAAATTGGCGATTTCTTTAAATCAAAGTTTTCTTTTGAAATTATGCGCACTTTCTACAAACGCCACTACGAGTTCATAGTGACAATATCACGAAACATATCTGAAAGACAGAGAAGTTATAACAGTGTGAATTTTGAACATGTTTCATAGTGAAAATGTCCAAGAAGGAGGATCACCCCGCAATGTTTGTGTTCCAGCCTTGGTCATTGTATTGTGTATTTTGACTTCAAATAAGGATCGCAAAATCGATACAGTTTAATTATTTATATGTAGTATTATCTTGGTAATTGCTTTAACCATAAATAATATTTTATAAATTCCTACAAGCAAAAAAAAAAATAATTTATTTTCGTTAGATATTAAAGTTATCAAAAATGATAAAATCCCAACGTTGAAAAGCCATTTTGAAGACAACGCAAGACAAGTTTATAGAGCAATTTTGAAACGGGGACGAAGGAAACGGGATGAATCTTATTTCGCGGATGTTTGACATTTTATAAAAAAATACAGATCGCGTATGAAATTCAGCGGTGAATCTCCTATACGAATACGAGCAGGACTTCCCCAATCACAAGAGCTTACTTCATATTTCATATTTGAATATACAAAAGAGACAGTTCCAAGACAGACATATCATTGTGAGTACAAACGAATGGCTTTCTTATTTATTTACAGCACCATCTGCAGAGATTTGGGGCTTTACCTGTAAGTATTTCACAGTGTACTTTCAGAAGTCGCTCTAAATTTTCTAAAGTCACTTTGTTTGTGGCTTGAATCTGAAAACACTCCTCGGGGTTTATGGAACGATTTCACCTTTTGACGAACATGGCTCTGACGGTCTTGGGTTGGGGTGGAGGATGGTAGTATTGGATAATATCGATCATTTCCTATTTACAATCGATGTGTTTAACTTCTGCCCACACTTCTCCAGCACCACACTATATCATCAACACGTCATTTTAGTGAACATTACCCTAGTAATCTGCTATCCAGAATCTACACTGCACCGTCAACACGCTCTTGGAGTGATTAACACCTAATTAACTACTATGCAACAACCCATGCAGCACAACTTTCCTTGAAATCAATTTTATTATCTCCATTTCCATTTTAAGATTTTTCGTTCAAAATAATCATATCAACTTGTGTTTGAATTTGTGTTTGAATTAGTTTACTGTTCATTTCTAATTCCATTTTTAACGTAGTTTACAAATGTTATTTTTTGTTTTCCGTTTCTCAGCTTTATTTTCATATTGAATTATTTTAAAGTTTCACGTTTTAATTTTCCCTTTCAAGTTTAATAGGTTTAATAATCGTTGGTTTACACTTGTTTCTAAATTTTAATTTCTTAATTTTTATTCTCAATTTTTGTTTATTTCTATTTTCAATTTGCATTTCAGATGTTGTACTTTTACGTTCAATACTTTTAGAGTTTTGCTTCTCAAACTTTTATTTTTAATTCTTATTGCCAATTTTCGTTTTCAAATTGTATTGTTTAGATTTCGCTTTTCAAGGTTTCATTTTCATTATTGGTCTTTCAATTTTGGTTTTCAAGTTTTTGTTTACCACATTGTCCAACTAGGTCAGATGTTAACGCAAATATATATGTTTGCTGTAAGGGCATGACGTTTTTCTGTTTCTTTTTCATTTGTTTTAGAAAAAAGAACAGCAAAAATTTAACACATTTAAGTTTATATATCATACATTGAGTGTTTGTACTTGTTAAAGAAAAACTTGTATGTATGTTTGTAAAAATACGATGGGTAGAAGTGCTTTGATTCACTATACCCACAGATATACTTACATGCCATCACACAAGAAGGGTAAGATATTTAAGTTTTTGTTTCTGTGGGAGATATAAACATACACAAACAAAAACACACAGACAGGCAGTGACCGAATATTATCTCCGTTTTTATGAGACTTGGCTGCTCTTGCAAGGGACTGTTGAGGTCTCCAGAAAGATTATGGACTTGATAACATTAGCTGTAACTGCTTTACATCTTTCCCGCGTCCACGTCCAAGTCCTGTTGTGTCAGTACTGGTCATAGTGGTTACCGCTGCTGCTGACGCCTTGATAGTGGATGGTCCTGGTGTAGGGCAGCTCCTCTTAGGGTTTGCCAAACAAGTTTGATACATTTATCTGAAGTGACCTAACCCTGTCTTGTAAGTCAATAAACAGTCTTGTATTTACCTGCTTACTTCTTTCTTCCCGTTTTGTTTTATCTTCTACCTAATGTTGGCCACATATCCGTTCTTCTTTTTGCAAGAAATGTTTATTTGTTTTCTTTCTGGTTTTTTTTCTGAAGCCATCATAGTCTCGTAATGATGGAGAAGGAGCTGAAGGTGGCACTACCAGCAAAAATCTGGCGAAGAAGATAAAAAACCGAAAAATGCATATGAAAATCATTCCACTCTGGAAGAATATTCACTACAGCAGCCTCAGTGGTCATGCTATTACTCCGAGTGTAAGAATTATTCACTGCAAGGGCACGCCAACATAAAGTCTTCATTTCAAACATGTTATACCATACCTGAACTCCCCAGGTCATATATATATATATATATATATATATATATATATATATATATATATATATATATATATATATATATATATATATATATATACTATCATACAGGTTAAGAATTTTTAGTTTCTTTCTATACGGAGATTCGAACACAGATCCGCGTGCAAAGGGCACCCATCGCCTTGCCTGCACACAGCAGCCCATATTCCATCATGACTAATCATACATCACCCAAAAATGATCCTACTGAATCGGTGTTATATGCACTCATGTGTAGCAGACACATTCGCATGACGACCTAGAAATTAATAATTATTTGTCCACACAGTCGTTCTGGATTCCTATAAAAAGAAATCAAGGTATATAGGACTAATTATAGAGAGTAATAAATATACACCAGACAGAACGGAAAGTGCTACCCCTGGATTCTATAGGAGAATGCTTGATAATAGTAGGCAGAATTATTATTTAATACAAATAATACTATCATACAGGTTAGAGAATTTTTAATTCGTACTCTACGGAGATTAGAACCCAAGTCCGCGGGGTGACTCGATGTTATATGCACTCGAGTCTCAGTTAATAAATAAACTGTAAAGATAGATAATCTAAACGGCAACAATCGGCGTTGATATGGCTTACACAAAAAGTGCAATGTATTTTTTGTTTGTCTTTTTTATATAGTTTTATCTCTTCATAAAGTCAAAAAAAGTATTTAAGCAAGTTGATGAATGGTTGTAGGTTCTATTTAAGTAGAAATTTATGCATATTTCCGTTGCTACGTGTATATGCATTCATTAAAGAGTAGGGATGAAACATTATCACATCTATAATGAAGGAGCACAGTTATAGACATATGTATGGTCCGATTATCCGTACTTTACTTAATAAAGACACAACGTTCTGTAAACTTATAAATGGAATAGCAATCATTGAGACACATCGACAATTTGTAAGAGGGTAAATACCTGGTCTATCTCGTAAGTACGTGTCTTTTATGACCTTTATCTATGTGGGTAGTTCACGAGGGTACTTTTTAAAGATAAAGCATGCACAGGTATTAATTGTAGTCAGCTTCCGGTTAACGACATGTGACGTGATTGAAAATATACCTGAACCTTTATTATAATGCCATAAAAAAAACCCAAAACAATGACCACCTCTAATATCCAGCATGTATCTGAATTTCTTTTTTCTTAATTTCCACCAATAATTGTCCTGATTTTCTTTTTAGTAGAAATCGTGCCGTTCTTTATTTTTCTTAATAAGAATTAACATGTTTTCTTATTTATCACCAAATAGGAATTATGTGGAAAGTGTCAATTGTGATTAATTTTGTGTTCAATAAATAATGATTTCATTAAATTTTGTAGAGCATATCAATTGTTACAAGAGATAAAATGGGGACGATACTGAAAATAGAGGATACTTAAAAATGAAAGCAAAATCGAAAAAATGAATTATTCTGTTGATAGCTGAGCGTTCTCGGATTTCAAGCAATGATACAATGTGAATATGCAAGCCCTTCATCTCCGATTTCTTTAGAACCATGGAGTGTTTGACAATACTGATATAGTACATGTCACACAGACACTAGCTACAAGGTAAACAGTTGTTTTCTGTTTTCTGTATATCTAGTCACATTGTCACTACAAACAGTGACAGGTATTACATTTTCTACCTAAAATGTCATATTTCTCTATATTTGTTATGTTAATCGCTGACTTTTTGACAGCTCTCAGGACTAAAATACACTAATTACATTCGCCAATTTCTCCAAAACTTAGTATTATTTTATTATTGAGGAAATTTGAGAGATTTGTTCATGTTTGTGGAATTTCCCTACACATTTCCTTTCTTGTTTTCTTGAAAGAGCACCCCCAGGAATACGATTTTAATTGATTTTTTTGCTAGTATTGTCCGTATGGAACTCTTACGCAACCTCCGATGGTGTCAAACATTCCATAGTAAGCGGATGGTAAAATCTCAATTTCAGCAAACAACTCCGAAATATAATGAAATGCATGCTAGGTGATTTGTATTGTATTCAGATTATTGCATCTAACTGATTGAGACGAACAGGATTGTATTTAGTGGTAAGTTTTGTTTTTGTTGTCTGAATTGTACACGGTCAGCGATTTGTTACATAAACCTATCTCCGTCCAAATCCTTGAAAAATCGATATGATGAACTCCCATTTAATATGTTTGAAGCCTAAGAAGCTGTTCAGTCCCAGTCCACCTCCATAGTGTTGATATGGGATGTCGAAATGTGTACAGTACTATTCACGGGTTTGTTAGAGTACTCAAGTTACCAAGTCACTCACTATGCTCGGTCGTAGTTTGCTGAAGCGCTGGCATTAACTATATTACACATTTCTCACAGGTTAGCCGATATGGTTCAGGTCGTGTGAAATTTATTTCGATCAAAGTGTAACTACGTGTGCGTTTTGGCGCCATTGAATATATAGTATGACATGGATAATTTGCTCGCTTGGCTGGTGACTTTCATTCAGCTGAAAATTAAATATAAATACGTTTCCATTAAAGAAAATACAGGTTTTCTAACATTATAATAGGAACACATTTCCTGGTCACTTCGCCAAAATGCGTCCAAGAACTTAATCTCGGTTATGAAAACATAACATTATGTGAGAGTTCTTAGACACATAATACTGCATTTCACAAGAAACAAACAAACCAAGCCATTAAAGTTACTACACGATAGTATTTTCCTTTAAGAACTAATGTACAGAAAACATCAGTTATAAGTAAATCATTGAACATTTGGTTCCAGTCAGGTTCAACAAAGGCTGCGTAAGCAGTAACATACTCTGAGTCAATAAATCTCTGTCAGAATATATTTGTTTGGTCAGATGAACAAAACAGATCCGAAGTGGGAAAAATGCATGACGAGTTGATTATAACGGCCATAAATAATACTCAAAGATTTTACATAAAGCGTTTCACTCTACTTCATTGAATATCATGGAAGGAAATTGTTAAAACATTTTCATCAGTTTATTTGGACAAATGACTATACATCTTGGTAAAGCTTTCTAATATCCAAATGCGAAAGTCTTCTCAAATAAACTCCAAATCCATAGTCTTTGGTATAACAGTTGGCATATACAAGGATGAGTATCAAATAGCAATTATACTCTTGATGATCAATTCATAAATAACACATATAATTCCACACATTGTATGCATTACATGCTAAAAAAGTGTCGTGGTCCGGAATCGGATTAATGCAACAGCCTGAATAATGGATAAAAATAATTTAATTTACTTTCGTTCGTACCTTTATTCATAAAGAAACGTCCACAAATTCTTACGGCTGTCATAGTGTAATTAGTCAGCATCCGAAAAGTGTAGCTTAAAACGGTGGTATGATCCTAGAGGGTCGCCATTCTTGACAATCACGCGCTAGCGCAGTCTGAATCGTTTTTGACAATCGTCGCTTTCTACAGATAATTATTAAAATATTCTTTAGGAACAAGTATATGTTTGTTTAACAAAAAAGGTACCCCAAAACGTTGTTAACAAATGGCTTGTACAATAAATGACAAGAGATAGCTCGAAAGATGGGGCCAGAAAACCTCTGAAAGGACAAACCATGTGGCAAAGCATCTGTAGTTTAACATTACTAGTCCTACCGAACACTTAGTGAGCTGAATGCATCATCTTCCCATTAAGGGAGAACACAATTATATGGAATTATTAAAACACATGCAAAAAACGTTTTATTTATCAATGTTGCATACCATTGGCATTAGTACGTTGTCAGTTGCAGAACCGGATATATATATATATATATATATATATATATATATATATATATATATATTATAGCTGTATCTTTAAGGTTAAACATGGTGTATAAATGTTTCATTAAAAGGGATAATTTGCTTATGTTCTTTTCTTGAGAATTGATTTTGAGTTATATTCATTAAATACATGTAAGACACACCTATAATTTAAATATATTTAAATTTGAAAGGGTTTACATGAAGAAAGTACAGCAGTGCAAAGGCAGTATGATTAGCTTCTTAAACACTGAATTCATGACCATTCACTTACCGGCAACTTTATTGAAACAAGTAAAGAATATTAACTTATGGAATGACAAGCCAACAAGACATACTTCAAACATGTAAAAATATTTACGGTTTATGTAAGTAATTAACATGCTTTAATTAACATTGCTGCCGACCAAAACCTGTCTCTATGCTACATCTATCTCTTTCCTGATTTTTTCGTGGATTTTTCTCCGTATCTTGCTACGGGAGAGGGAGATATGGTTTGGTGGATCGGGCATGATTACAGATAAGGGCATTTGTGAGACTGTGAATCCATATTTCTCTGTTGGTCGGTAAGCCTGTTGCCAAAACTAACACAGTGAGAGATTGGGGGCGGTGTATCCTTCGGATATTTTTATAGTTAAAATGATCGGACTTTAGAACCTTTATAAAGTTAAGAAAAAAATAAAAAAGTAAGCACAAAATAGATTAGAGTATGTGTGTGCCTCCTAACCAAGACTTGGATCATTGGTATTGTGAACACTGTAGATAAATCACATGGAAAGCATACACATCGTTATGACGACCCAGGTTCTTGAATGTTATTTGATTTAAGTAATGTTTCAAAGGTTTAATCAAGCTCGAAATTTGTTTTCTCTCTAATTTTGCAGATTTCCGCGAATTGTATCCCTTATGCACGAGAGAGAGAAAAGAAATATCAAGTATTTTTATGTGTAATGTTTGATTCATTTAGCAATACTTAATATTTTTGCTCTTTATTTTTTATATTACCAATGATTAATCAGTGGAAATCCATCACTGATCTGTAGAAGAGATAGCTTACTGTGGAACAATATTTATATATGCGTATTAATGAGCCATCGGCGGATCACATATTAGATTTTACTGATATAGAACTGCACTTGATTAATTTAGCTAGTTCTATTTAAAGTGCAACTTTTGAATGGGCATAGTCTGAGATAGAATAAATGAAATTATTTTTTTTTCTTTCTCTCTAAACTATTTCAATTAAGAAAATACATCATAAACAGAAGATCAAATGGGTAATGATTTAATATTAAATGTATGAAACTCAGATAATATCCAGCCTTTGCTGGCCAAGGCTGTCAAACTGAACATTAATCAACTCATTTCATAATTTGCACATTTCATTAATACCCATTTGCAATCCTAAGTGTTTCTCATAAAATTACATTATTATTATTATTATTATTATTATTATTATTATTATTATTATTATTATTTTATTAATGTCCGACTTTTTTTCATGAGGAGCTGATACGATGAGCTCCTGCAATTATATTACCTCAGATAATGCCGATATCATATTTAGGGACTACATCTTACCCTTTCTCCTTTAACTTCTAACTGCACATCAGAGGCTGAAAACCAAGTTGTTGTTTCTATTGTTTGATTCACTGACTGAGTGATGGCTTTGTTACTTCACTGGCTGATTGATTAATTGCATTTATGTAGTTTGAAAATAGTTTCCTCATTTTCAGTTATGGATTTAATCCATTTTGACTTCGCGCTGTGCTATTTTTTTTTTTTTACTGACTCTTTCTCTCACTCACACACATACACACATTCTATGAGTTTAAGTTAAATCTCCCTTAAAATGCTCATCAAAGTTTGCCGTTTTCTGCCTCTTATAAAAGAAGAAACAAGTAAAATAATCACTACACATAGCAGAGATAAGTCCTCACCCATTCAAATGCACATTTTCAGACTAAATTACAATCATTTTAAGTTAGTCACAGTAATCTCGTACACATAACATACACACACAGCAAGAGACAGTAAAACCATCTGCTAATAGGACAATCTTCATTTATTTAATACATCGACTGTGAAGGGCTGATACACTATTAGAGTTAAAAAAATCTGACTCTTGAATATTTCAGTGTAAAACACCACTAGTCAACATTTTATATTATTTTACATACGTGTTTCGAATGGAACACTTTCTATTGGGAGTGGGGGTTTACTCAATAGCCGAAGCATTTCGCCGTACTAAATTACGATAGTCCACATGAGAATGAATGTCGTTACTGTAAGCCGAGACAGTATAAATTTGGAACGTAGTAATCTTTTGATAACCAAAGCAAGGAGATCATCTTTCTCATAAGACTTATACCATCATGAGACCAAATCCAAAGAATGAGGTTTATTTACTGTGTAAGAAGCCCTACATCATAAGAACAATAACACAGGGTGAGGTTGAATTTCTTCGTAATGAGACCTATATCTCTGGACCAAAGCCAACGAGTGAGGGTCCATTCGCTTTATAATTATAACTATACCACCAGAAGACCAAAGCCAATTAGTGAGGGTCCGTTCGCTTTATAATGAAAACTATACCACCAGAAGAAAAGGCCAACGAGTGATGGTTCGCTCCCTTTATAATGGGAATTATACCACCAGAAGACCTAAGCCAACGAGTGAGCTTTCATTCGCTTTGTAATGAGAACTATACCACCAGAACAAACCCAAATATAAATTGCTTTCTTTTGTTCTTTCCAATGAGACATATCTCAAGGAAAACCTCATTTCTGGGAACGAACTACATTTTGTCACCATCCAAAACTTCTCTCGCTTGATAACTTGCGTCTTAGTCAGACTATCAATTGTAATGGTGTAAAGTTTAGCATCTTATCACGTCTTTTCCCTTCTTCCCGCATCGTCTCTTTTGAAACTAAAGTTTTTGTTCAATGTTTCTTTAATTGTTACACAATGCTCGCTTGTAGTCGATCAGATCTTCCACATCAACCTGTGTCTTCTCTTGTCATGCCTAGAATTGAAGACTGACAGTTTAGAAGAAGGAACGAAATAGATAGGCATTTAAACAGTGGATGGCAGAGGTAAAAAGGAACCATGGAAAGATGGATGAAACTGTAAAGCAAATCGTATGTAGAAATGTATATAATGGCCAAAATATGCATACTTATGGCAAACAGATCAATCATGCACCAAAGTAAAAGTTCTTTGAACGATACATAAGATATGTATGATCGTCTATAAATGGCCAGTATGATCAGCAATGAAAAACAGGAAAATTCCTTTCCTTAAAAAATAAAATAAACGGTAGGGCGCTACCTATACAATTACACTAAAGACCCACGATACGATGTCCAAATACATACAATAGCAATAAAGACCAACAAAAATACAATGGTCCAATGTATACAATTACACTAAACACCGATAATTATACGATGGTCCAAATGTACACAATTTTGCGAGTTCATGTCAACACGATACAGGGGGCAAGGTCGATTTAAGTGAATATCTAATTGTTTGATGTGTTAAATATACAGGTATCAACACAAGCAATGGAATGCCTACAATTGTGTTTGTTCAGCATATGTTCCTAGACTACACAGAAAGATGTGTAACAGGTATCGTAGATTACTATCCTACATCGACTTGCCGGTGAGTTATCCAAACTGGAGTTCCCGGATGTGTAAAAATATAATTGTCTCTGTAATCTGTTGTCATCAAAATATAATACCATTTACGTGATTGGTGAAACACATGTTTCGTTTCCTTAAATCTACCCTTTTCCTCCAATTAAATTCTCTGTAGTGTGCATAATATCGTGATTCTTCCAGATTTTAGTAAAAGACTCAAATGTAATCATGAACAATTGATTTTCTTGGGAAATGACAATCAACATTCAAGCATAAAACTTTTGACACTACCGATTGATAACGAATAATAATGGCAAAGTAAGTGAAAATAAGAAAAACTTCAGAGATTCATTATGGAATTTTAATATCTAGAAAATATCTTGAAATCATCATTTTGAAATATTATATTTATTATGAACTAATTATTCAGGAGGCATGATATTCTATTGAATATATATGAGATTTAATAAATCAGTATGTGACTATTTAACTTATACAGAATTTTCAAACAAAACAGAAAGAAAACTTGTAAAGTATGACAGAATGTCACAATGCAAAGTATGAAAGAATATCACAATATAAAGTATGAAAGAATATCGCAATGTAAAGTATGAAAAAAAATCACAATGTCAAGTATGAAAGACATGTCACAGTGTCAGGTATAAAAGACATGTCACAATGTAATGTATGAAATACATGTCACAATTCAAGTACGAAAGACATATCGCAATGTTAAGCAATGAACCTCAAATAAAAAGGAAAGGCACCAATAAGTACTATAATACAATAAGATCCAATGCAATATATCAGATCTCTACTTTATAACATAACCAATTTTACATTATAACATTCAAAAGTATATAAGTATATACAGAATCGACCAGTACTATTTAATGTACAACTCGTAATGAATAACACTTCTTTAAGTAGCTGAACATATGAACATTTTATTTCCCTTCAATTTACATATTTTATTATGCACAGAATTTGTAAGAATGTTCAGCGAAACTCGCTGCTACGTCAATAGCATACCTTGTACACTTAGATATATACTACATTTCAAAAATCATAAGAACTACCTTCACAAAAATCAATAGCTTTTTATTTCTTACATAATTACATTGTTTTAGGCTGCTTTGAGCAGCGCTGTTTGGTAATGTATGCAAGATTTATACCATGGCCTCCCACGTGTCAATTAAACACAGATTTTGCCGTGTTCAAATTCAACTCAAATCTCTGGCAGACACCTAAGCTACACATACCGTGTTAAATCAGTCTCCATAATACAAATGATATCCAAACATTATCCAATCGGTCTTCATAACACAAATGATATCCAAGCAAATTATCCAATTAGTCTTCATAACACAAGTGATATCCAAGCATTATCCAATCGGTCTTCATAACATAAAGTATATCCAAACATTATCCAATCAGTCTTCATAATACAAGTGATATCCAAACATTATCCAGTCGGTCTTCATAACACAACTGATATCCAAACATTATCAATAACAGGCTGTTTAAAACTACAAATAAACGTTTCCATTTCATTACATCGAGAGCCTTCTTTATTGTAAAATGATGCAGAGAATCAAAAGTTCTCAAAATGGTGTATAAAAATGGCTCTTGTGTTTCGGTTGGTCTCCTCACATGCTCTCTCCACACTTTTCGTGAGACCTGGCGGTCCACAGCTAAAAACACCAACCTTTCGCACCTGCAAAATAAAAATGGAAGACATCCTTACATTTCACCTATGCCAAGTCGTTGTTTTTATTGTGTGGAAAGTAGGCATAGAGACCAATCGTTTATGGTATAAACGAATATATGTTACATCAATTTTGTTTTCATATACCATCCTTATAAACCTAAAAAAATCATTCTTTTACTATAAATTCTTCTTATATTAGTATCAAAGTAATGTTACTAAATAACCGCTGATATTATCACACTTAAGAGTATTAATTATTATCCTTATACTATTAATTATCATCTTTAATTTATAATCAGCCTTACACTATGATCATCATTATATTATCATCTTTATATAACTTACATCCCTATATTATTGCCATCCTTATATTATTTATTATCATCTTTATATTATTATCATATTTATATAATTAATTAAAATACTTACATCATTTATAATCATCCTTATATATTTTCATACTTATATAATTAACGTGCTTATATTATTACCATTCTTATATTATTTATTATCATCTTTACATGATTATTAAATTTGTATGATTAATTAACATCTTTATATTATTACCATCCTATAATTTATTGTCATCTTTACATTATTATTAAATTTTTATATTTAATTAAAATCCTTATATTATTACCATCCTTATATTATTAGGTATGCACCTTATAGTATTACTTATTAACCGTATATTATTATCAACCTTATATTATTAATATCCATATAAAATTAATCATCACTCTTATATTATTAATTATTATCTGTACATTAATATCTTTATAAATTATGAAACTTATAATATTAATTATCATCTTTATATTATTTATCATTTTCTTTATATTATCATCCTTCTTACGTTATTATCATTCTTAACGAATAATTATCAAATGTCTTCATCTAAAATTTAAAGAATATTTTTGTTGTAGATCTGAAGTTGGAAGGTTACAATGCGGACACTTTTGCATGTTTATTTCTGTACGAAAGCGAGTAAGCTAGCACGCGTGTTTGCATGTTTTTGTGTGCACGCACAAACAAGTACGCATTTGGGTGTGGATAACAGATTTACTTACTTGTGGATGTACCTTGTGAAGAGCTCCGAACATGCTACTAAGTTGTGGACGTCCAAAGTGAGTTCCTGCCTTCAGCCCAGTGAACACACTTCTTCCACCAGACAACTTCTGGAAATGCTCCTCGCATATGTACTGAACATAACACAATAGTAGTAGTAGCAGTAGTAGCAGTAGTTGCTGCTGTGTAGGAACATATATATCCTTACACCTTTAATTGTTCCAAAACAAAGAGAAAATCTTCCGTATTTATCACTTATCACTCACTATTTTGTAGACAAGTGAGTTTAGGCAGTTTAGTGATTTTCAGGAATGTATTAGCAGTTGTACATTGGCTGGTAATATACAAATTTTATTTTGGACGTTTATCGGTATGTGTAAGGATTAGTGGTGAATAAGATATTTGACTGATTCTTCCCAAATGAAGTCCATCTAAGACCACTTTGGAAACATATTTTCCCCTATTTCTAAAGACCTCAAGACAACAGTCGATTTCAACTGAAGGATACATAAACACGCAAATACTACAAATAACTACAAATAACTTTGTCTGATCATCTAAGGACACACATAATGAAATTCGAAGTTCACACGTGCATTGTTGTTTCTTGTTTCAAATTTGTATGATTCAAAAGTAAAACTTTCCAATCCGAATATTAGTACTTCATGCTGCGCATGATACAACATGACCCAAACCTATACAAAGAAGTATTCCTACCTCACATGACTAAACACATATACCTAAAATTATCCAGATAGATCCCAATGTTACGAAATTAACGATGGTCAATTTTACGAGCCTAACCCAGTCTGTCAAAATCTTGCGGATACTGGTAACAGACTTTGGCTAGTTACTACAGCTGAGAAATATATCCCCAAAACCGACCATTCATTAATCAATAAATAATCCTAAAATCTAACAAAGCAATGATTGAAGATGTAATGCAAAAAGCGCATACTCTGGGTCTATTACACAAATGAACAAATAATGATAGTGTCAAAACTTACCAGCATAGTTGTCCGTAGATCAACATTTTGGAAAAACTATGATGAAGATATCGATTGACACTACCCCCTTCACGTCTATAGATTCCACTTCGCGCAAAATATCGAGCAGCCATTCAAAATGGCGCTGACTTCCGGTGATCCAGATAAAGTACAACTGAAAGTAAAGACAAAATATATAATTATGATCAAAGGAATGGTAATGGCTTATGCAGTTATTTCTTTTCAAATTGGCATAATGTCTAGAGGTCACCATAGCGTGATAGTCTGCAAGCTTCAAAGTGTGTTAACAGCAAATAAACCAATGCAAACTTGGTGAACCTTGTGCATATAATCGCGTTTCATTGAGACAGGATTTGACATCAAGAAATATGTACTCCTTAACCCAAAAGTTTATTGAAGAGGTGAACATATACCAAAGTGCTGATATTTGTGAAAAGACAACATTTTGCAGTAGCAGACTGAACGCAAAGACCCGTATGAATCCCTTTGGTATGAAATTGACCCAATCGGTTTGTGTCTTACTGTTTTCATTTGTAATCTGAAATATATAACAAGCTGCAATGTACAAAGTTACCTTCTGACAACGAATCTTATATGTGCTCTTGATTGTAGCCATGTGGATGAAATCTTTCAAGATGGAGGCATAAGGGGTCACACCAATGCCAGCCCCTACTAGGACCTACACTTCAAACTGGTACCAGTCCTGTTGCCCAGCTCCGTAAGGACCGTCCAGATACAGCTGGAAAAGGTAGGAAACGAAATAATATTCGTCTCCTATATCTTTTTTTATGTCGCTAGAAATGGAAGACAATTATAATTCCTAAGTAAACTTCTGCATTTTAAATATAGGAATCCTAAATTGTATTGATTTTGCTACTTCGAGACTAAGCTTTTCTACCATTTCAAACACAAAATTATCCTGAAAGTTACAAAGTTGCTATTTCTTTTGACACTCCTCTTAATTCATCTGACCAACACGACATCACAAGTTATTGACTTACCATGATAACTCATGGAGCTAAGTTTAATCGTAATGCGCTGGCATTACTGGAGGGTGCACATAAAAGGCCGAAAGATATGCAGTTGAAGTTAGCAAACAGCTGACGACAGTAATTTACTGCCATGTTTTTCTTGGTGACACAAGTCATCGCAAATAATAGGATCAGATAAAATTGTGTGTGTGTGTGTGTGTGTGTGTGTGTGTGTCTGTAAGAGGGAGAGAGACAGACAGACAGAGTGTGTGTGTGCTGTGAGTGCTTGTGTCTGTGTGAGTGACATAGTCAGAAAGGGCAGACATAAGAGATAAGACGATATATTGTGCTACTAAGGAATATAGTTACCTTGGGTAAGGGTCCATCCTGAAGATTTTCTGGATCATAATTATTACGCAAGTTCCATGTCCAGGGTCCAATAGCCCGGATGTGGATGGATAAGCTATCTTCGTGAGGGACTGATGTCAAGGTGAACGGGTGATACTCATTTCTACCTTGGGCAAGACAGGCGATCCGAATCCACTGACCCGACTTGTACCCAAAATGAGACAGCCTCTCAAATTCAATGAAGGTTACCTCTGCAGGAAAATGGAATACTGTATTAAATAATTGACAAATACTATAATGAATTACGACCAGTACATTAATTGAAGCTACTTATATGTACTTTTGTATTCAAATACAGACAAAACAGTCCTGGATCGATGTTGAGGAGCTTGCCTTTAATGCTAGAAGAGCTTTAAAATGTGACTGTTCTGGTATTTATTTTTAATTCTCAAAATACAGTTATGTGCAAGGGTGAGATTCCATCAATGTTTGGAATTATGTCTGAAAGGGACCTTTGTTAGGTCAATGATTTCATTCACTACTACTTACTATTATCATTCAAGGTTCCAGAAGCCAAGAAAGTAAAATTAAAAGAGTACAATTCTTTCTTTTAATCGGAAAACAACTAGACAGAATTACTATCCCGTAACATGCAAAAAATGTCAGAACATATGCCGCATCGTCTAAAGCAATATTCCACTAAGGTGAGGCACGTTTGTCACAGAATGAATTTATCTAAATTTCAGTATTAAGCTATCTCACCAAACTGAAGAACGCTCACGCTCTTACCAGATGCTATGTTTTCCGCCTGTAAAACATAAATCTCTATCCGTTTTCGGCTAAGGTTTATCATTTTGTCCATGCTAAACAGAATAGCAGGTCCCACAAAGTATACTTGAAATTGCAGCTTTTGAACAATAGCGGATGCTCCATGGAGGATCGTCAGGATATATAAAACAATTATCAGCTTGTGTGAGGCCCAGACTGCGTTGAAAATATACCGCCTTGCAGTTTGTGTTGCAATTACGTAGATTGTATATACGATGATCACTAGCAATACTCCTGTAAAACCTGGAAACACATAGAATAGATATGAAAAGCATTTATGCAAGCAGCTTTGCTAATGTAGAACTAATTAAATCATACGATGATGATAAATCTTGCTCGCTACATTGTTTTGTTTGTCTCCTTGGTCTATTAAAAATTTAGTTCAGAAATACAGGCATCAAAGATAAGATGCTAAAATCAGACATCTCCTTGACAATGAGATAAAACAAACTGGATGTCTTAATGTAGCATTAGACTTTCTATTCGTTTTGACATCGAGTTGAATGTTTTGACTTCTACTTTTCCTTTGTGTCAAGAATGAGCAAAAAGTAAACGTGTAAGAAATTCCTAAAGAAATTGCCCAATGCAGACATTTTAATTTGTTTATTTTTTTGGGGGGGGGGGGAGGCGTGGAATTTAAATGGTTTAATACATTGGATAAAACAGTTATACTGGATGCTTATCTGCCAGGTTTCCAAACAACAAAAATTCGAACGACGGCAGAAAATCAACCCTGAAGAAAATAAGGATACATTTAACAAGTCTTTTGTTTCGATCTTGTAATACGTTTAATCAATGTTATAGTTAATCAAGCAATCTATTAAATTCATAACATAGTTAATTAAACAATCTGTTTGATCCATCATACAGTTAACCAAGTGATATGTTTATTTAATGGTATAGTTAACCAAATAATCCGTTTAATCAATGGTATAGTTAATCAAACAATCGGTTTAATCAGTGAGACAGATAATCAAATAATAGCTAATCCCTGTACTCTAAATATAAATGTTTTCAGAATGCAATTGTGTACATCCCAATCACGGTACACTGTTACACTGCAGGGAAAATATAACCATATCGTTATAAAATTTGAACACTGATGCAAATTTATATTTATTATTTTGCTCTTGTGTAAGAATATTTATGTTAATACTGAAACTTGTGGTGACAGCGGCAACATTTACTAAGCATGTACATTTATATGACTTGTATTTTGGGACCATGACTTAATGCGCATAAATTCTTATCAGCTGTTTTTGAAGATACATGTTAATTAATTAATATAAGTGAAATCCATAAATTGGAAAATCCGTATTATTTCCAAACACGGTGTGAAAGTCAAAATGATATCGGCATTTTCTGTCGATCCAGTGGCCTTCTAGAGTGTCCGTCTAGGATGCGGAATGTCTCGAATTCGAACTGCGGACGAGTCATACAAAAGACTAATAAATTTGGTACAAGCAGCTACCTCACTTGGTGCTCAGCAATCATAAATTATTGTCAGGACTGGTTTGCTTGCAGTCAGGATGACGTGACTAGGTTGGACAAGATGCTACATGTCTGCGGCATGCTGCATAAGTGCTAGACCACTTTTAATTCCCACACTACAGACATCGTAGCGCCATGACCAAAACTTGTTAAAGCTACGTTATAAATCCAAATCACACACACACACACACACACACACACACACACGCGCGCGCGCGCGCGCACGCACGCACGCACGCACGCACACACACACACGTGCATTTTATGTTGCGCTTCATCTGGCAAGAAATACTAATATGCATCCCAATTATCTTTCTCTCCTAAAAGAGTTCAATCTGAACAACGGTGACCACAAATCCTATATATCTTGCAGTACATTCCACCGGAGACGAACCACAAAAACCCATTCAATTTATGTGCATTCCTAAACAAAACTGTTTCTAGGCTGAGTAGCATTACCAATGACATAACCATTTGGATGCCTATATAAAGCGTTTCTTCTAATTTTTTTATGAAATTCGGGAGGAGTGGATACAATGATAATGAACTAAAATAATTTATTGTAAGCCAGAACTTCTCTATACCTACCTAAAAACAATTGAGTCGAAGACGCATACGTACTTGGTAGGTTGCGTGGCAAGATGGTAAAAGTTGAAACTGTACCCAAGCACGTGGATACCTGAAAAGTAATACGTAAATATTTTCCACAGTTTTCTCCCAGAAATCATGGAATATCATTTTTGAAAACTTCTTATAGTTGTCAAAATTTCTAGGAGTATACTTGCATACGTCCTTATGCAAAACATTCACCATAGTTTATGACAACATGGATTTGGTTTGTGAAACGGACACTCCGAAATTTCGTCTCATTTGAAATTCTCTAGATGTTTTAGTTATACGTGTTTAGTACTTTGAGATAAGAATATATCTTTGTATCGGGCGTTTGGGTCATGTTGTGTATTGCATGGTAACAAATAATATTTGGCTGGGAAAGGCTTCCTGAGGAATCGTATAAATGTGAAACAAGGAAAACGATCCAAGAGTGATATTAGAGTTTCGTTACTTATATTCGTTCAGTGATTATCGAAAGTACTATAGTATTTGCACGTTTAAGAACCTTGCAATGGACAACGACTCTTGTCTTGACGTCCATGGAAATAAAGAAGACATGGACTATCAAGATCACGCTCACGCAGGTGTTTGATTTGCTCGGTATGTGGTCGTCTTTGTGTAACATTACTAAAATTAAAACTGCCCGCCTTCCTTCTGTGGGAGATTTAACACTATTCTGATTTGTTTTATACCATGTAAAACAATTAAGTCTTCATATTATAAGATGGACCTCCATGGGTAAATGCAAGATCTGTCATGCGTTCTCACGGGTGCATATTTACATGTTCGTGAATGTCGTGTGTCCATAAAGAACATGAACACACATAATATGCATGTGCGCAATGTGATTACCTGTGAAAAAGAGAGCTGCCCAGGCCACAATCTTGTGAAAGGCAACATGAGAGTCAAATGGCACGTAGAGGTTAAAGAACGTTCCCCGTAAGAATGTTATAGTATTTCGACACATTGTCAGCAAAAATAAGGAAAATGTGAAATTCATCACTGCTGCGGCTCCACGAGGAAAGCTGATACCGTAACTCATCAGAGCCCTCAGTCCACTGTGTTCTCCTTCCACCGTATAACCTACTGAAAACAACAAACTTCGTTGTTTTTTTTATTAGGAAAGGCTATAGCAGATTGCCATATCAAACCCAAAAGAGAATACAATAAGACAGATGCCTGACATAAAAAAAAACAAAAAAAAACCCCAAAAAAACAAAAACAGACAGGTACTGTTGGTACACAATTCAGTTCACTTTCCTAAATTTGCGATTTAAAACCTCTGCAAGCTACAAGATAATTTGACATGGTAAATAAAAGATCATGCAAATCTTCATATTAAGTTTATTCTCCATTCACAATACAAGGTAACACAAATAAAACGCCACAAGAAAATGAAGACATAATTCCCGAAAACCTAAGTATGAGAAATGCTAGAGTATACAACCGGTCCATGTTTAATAGACATTTGTAGGACATGGTTGATTCAGATTACTGATCCGTGGGTTAAGATGACCATGGCATTTGATCAACGTAGGCAATCTTGAACGAAACTACCTTTGCATAATTAGTTATAATAGACATAATATAGCCAT
>JAECUM010046860.1:0-29130 GCA_016617855.1 Megalonaias nervosa | reverse complement strand
CACACACACACACACACACACACATACCATGTTTCTATCGGTGTATATATATATATATACACACACACATACCATGTTTCTATCGGTGTGCTGTTCTATGACAAGTCCATAACATTTAGACCGGCTATAGTGTTAATATACAGACTGTCAGAAATTATCAGGTTATTTGTTATTAATTTGGACGAAAAATAGAGGCTATGATACGTTTTCAATATAAAATCTGCATAATTATTTTGATTTATAGATATAAAATACATATCGAATTATTAAAACGCAAATAGATTGATATTTTAACATTACATGTATAAATAAATAAAAGGCATACCGATATCAAGGAATGGTTTGTTTATTTATTTATTTTCTATTTGTGTTAGAAAGCTGCAGGATCTAGTTTGCAATTATTAAAGTTTTAAACGCATAGCTGAAGCATAATAAACATCAAATTAATTCAGAAAGTCAGTTCTTTCAATCTCCGCGTGTTATTCCGTGCTGAAGGAAGTGTTCTTTTAACGGATTGCATTGTTGTTTAGCATCGTCCACTATTCAAAATGTAAAAGAAGAATGATGAAAACGATACGTCATATACCTGACATGTAAAGTTATTCTGCGGAGTTTATACGTCTTCATCCCGTTTCGGTGACCTTGACATTTGACCTATTGATCCCAAATGGACATGCGTATTGCTATCCACTAAGTTTGGTCGTGATTCGTGGCGTAGAACCATGACTTTTCACTTGAAACCCCCCAAATTAACAAAATTCTTTCTTCTGCAATGTTTGGTCAAGATATATCTTAATGTAACGCTTCAGTACTTACAGCACTTCACTACCAAGGGTGTGAAACAACACATGCGTTAGGCTGGCGTGATCGATGTTGTCCCTCTTTCCAAGCACCTCAAGATAACAGCCAATGTCAACTTTAGGGTTCTTAAACGCGCTAATACCGCAAAATAATTTTCTCCTAATGAACTAATTTCCAAATATTCACGAGACTCTAACTGCACACTTACTTGGTTCATCTTCTTAAAATTCGTTTCATTTAACAGTACGCGTATCCAAACCGTAGATCTGTATTTCATGCCACGATCCAAGCACCAAACACACATAATTAGTCATATCTCAATTGGCCAAAGTACTTACACGTGAAAACATTCCGAAAATTTCTTATGTTAAGAAATTAGGGAGGGTCCTTTCCACGAAACTAATCCATGCTAACGTAAAGTCATGTGAATAATCTACATTATGACGTATGTTCTTATTATTTGGCTATTAATCGGCTACTATTATCTTCCCAACATCTGCTGCCCATAATCAAGCATATATTGACTAAAATCTAGCAAATCTATAAACAGAGATATAAATACAAACATCACATACTCTAGGTTTCATTCAGCAAATAAATTCTGAAGTTTATATAACTTGGGTATCTTTCTTTCAGTGTTGATGATTTTGACCTTTGACCTTTTCGACTCCAAAATGAAAATATTTATGTCTTGTCTCTGATGCAAACCATCCACAGGGTCAGGTCAAAGTTGGTGATAAATAACTCAGATTATGGGGCAAATATAATTTTTCTCCGTATAGTCACTTTGACCTTAACCGTTGAATGTTTTGACTCTAACCTCGATAGGTGTCATTTTTATCTCAAATGGAAACTATTGGCAAAGTTTTGGTGAAGATATCGGGTACACAAGTCAGGTTACAGTTATCTTAAAAAAGGCACGGGCGATAATCCGCTACGATCTTTTATCAACCGTGACCGCCTATCTGCTGATCACATGACCTTCGTCACCCTATATAATGCTGTACAGGAAATTACATTGTTTGCATGAACAAGAAACTTTTCAAACATATCTTCAAAAGAAAACAGCATTTCGAATTCAACATAAAAGAAGATAAATTTAATTATTTCAGCAAATTAATTATACAAATCTTATCCACTTTGCATAGTTTAACCAGATCAATAGGTAGCAAGTCATACATATAAGAATATATCATTTTGTCGTAACGCTGGATCTAAATCGCATGTATGGATTATTACGAACGGGTAGAATTACAAGACTGAATGTGCTTGTCATAAGATGGCATTCTAGTGCTTTTTTATTTGAAAAAAGAATTATATTATTCTTTATATTAATTAAATATATTGGATACGTCATGTGTAAAGATGTAAAAACTGATTAACATTGCAGCTCAAAGTATGGCATGGAATGGAGATCAAGGGTGTTTGTAAACCTTGATCTCCAGGTAACGACTAGTAGGTGGTAGGGTACAGTTTTTAACACTGTCAGAGAAACAGAAGAATACTATATTTCTTTGACTCGTGTATTCCTATTTGATTATAAACAAATAAGCTGTAGATTTCGGCCTAGTATTTATGTTTTCTGCTATCTGGTCAAATGTCGCGCTTGACACACGGCTCACCTGGTAGAGAGATTCATGGTTCTAGCATATCAGATGATTGCAACGTAGAAAAACACTTGTGGGTGAGAGGGATTTCGATACGATATACGAAGGAAACTACACAGGTGTTTTGTTCTGATTTGGGGGAAAGAATGAGGTTGATTTTACGTAAGTTGAAGTCGTCTGGCAGAGACGTATTCATACGCCATATCAAACAAATTCTGAACATAACACAGTTTTATATTTGTTACAAACATATACCTCATTGTTTTACTGTTTTGTAATTTTTCTTAGATAAACAGTGTGAATTGAATCTAAAACATATTGGAATTTATAAACTTCGAATTGGTACATCGAAGTATATCAATGTGGACGTCAGTAAAAACGCCCAAACAGTTCCTGAGTGTTTAAGACGGGAAAATAGACTGAGAGACCTCTAAGCATCTGGTCGCATATTATTCTCGACACATTTATCGGAGACACGCAGTTCTTGCGGATGAAAAGACAGAAGTTATCCGATGCAGTAGAATTGGGTATCAATCAATAAATTGCGTGAGGCGTCCCAAACATGAAAAGCAATACAACTTCTGACGTAATAAAAATGACGTTAACGTAAAAACGTTGTAATTTAATTAAAAATAAATGCTTTGTAATCTAATGAAAAGTAAGTGAATCAAAGGATGGCATAAATAAAAAGTCCTGAAAGAATCTTAAACACATGAAATATTTTGTAATGTATATTAATATGAAATAGCGAAATCCTATTGGCGAACGAAGCTTACTGGATATTGGAGTGTGGTCTGACTCAGTTCCTTTCTTACGCGTCCTTTGCCTATCTAGAGTATTGTTCTTGATTTAGAAAAATATTACTTTTACATTATCTTTGAATTTACAAAGTTACAAATCTTAAAGACATTTATCAGCGAACAATTCCCATGACCAACAAAAAAAATCTCTTCTTTCTCCTTCCTTTTCCGTAACAGAGTATAAGCAAAACACCGGAAGATAATGGCAGATACTGCATGCGCTTCCTGTGCAACTGCTTTCAAACTGCCAGGAAGTATAGTTTTTCATACATTGCATTACATATACGCTCAAGCTAAACTCGCTATAATGATCAGCCAATACGAATTTCATACTTTCATTCCAAAGGACATTCAAGCTTGCGAGGGCTCAAATAAGTCTCGCGAAAACACATACCAATCGCAAGTAGCTTATTTATTTGCTTTCTCTGTAAAACCGCGGGACGAAGCTAAGACTTAAAATGAAATTTGAGAATTTGGTATTGTTACAACTCTAATTGTCTTAAACTAAGCAGCAGAAGGAAGCAAAACAGCAAGCTTTGTAAAACGTACAAAATAATTCAGTTCTCTAAGTTATAAGATGAAAATTTAAGAGGAACATGCAGTATTGTGAATTAAATCCAAATTAGTCCTAAAATTTATATCACAAATCCAAAAGAATATAGTATTTTGAATGAATTGCAGCTATTGACTGTGCTGATGTACTAACATCCTTTTTGTGAAGTGCCAACTGTCTTGATGTATCACAATGGCATTGCCCAGAACCCGTTGGAATAAATTCACATTAATCCCGAAATAATATTTAGTCCAAGCAGTCATATGAACACATTGTAATTCCAATGAATAATTTAAATAAATGATTCCACTCAGACTAAATCTAAACACATCACTAAATCTTTTAAAGACTGAAAATAAATAAGAAACGGACTAAACAAGAATTAAGAATGAATTAATTGCTCTCTTCTCCCTCATTATATACATACCAATGACTCTACTACGACTCTATGTCGCAATCCTTCCCACGTGACTTATGTCCCAACGCAACACTACCGACTTAATCATCCTATGGAATATTACTTCAAACAGTACACAGGTTTAGTTTCTAGAATTCATACCCAAATAAACAACCCATTTTTAGTTCATAATCTTAAAATAAAATCTACACTCAAGGACAAAAATAAGCCATGTAATAGTTTGTTTATAAATGACCGCTCCGGTGGCCTAGTGGTTAGAGCGTCCGCCTCGGATGCGGGAGGTCGTTGGTTCGAACCCCGGCCGAGTCATCCCAAAGACTTATAAAAAATGGTACTAACAGCTGCCTCAGCATTAAGAGGTTAGGATGTCAGGATAATGTGACTGGGTGGGACATCATGCTACATGTCTGCGGCATGATGCCCCAGTGCTAGACATCAATATAAACTGCCACACTGCTGACATCGTAGCGATATGACTAAAAAATTCTTAAAGCTACGTTAAAAATCCAAATAACACACACACACACACACACACACACACACACACACACACACACACACACACACACTGAAATGATCATTACAACGAACAATCATGGAAAGAAAGTTAAAGACATAATACAGATATATATATATATATATATATATATATATATATATATATATATATATATATATATATATATATATATATATATATATATATATATATAAAACAGTATTAATATGAAATATGCATCACCCTCGAAACAAAAAGTAAGCGAATGAACGGCCAAATGTGTAATGTATGACATTTTGCATACACCGACTAGGCTTTCTCGCATACAGTACGGGAATACTAGCAGACAACAACAATATTTGCTTAGTAACGTGTGCCTTTTTACCTGAGCAAAGTAATTATTTCTGCGCTGGGTGAAATATTAATTGCTTCGATGAATACTAAATATATATTTGAAATCATGAAAGAACATTTATTTTTCTTTGAGTTCGTTTCTTTTCTTCCTAAACTTAGTATCTTCTACTAAAAAAATACCATAATAAACAAATCATTTAGAAAAGGCGGAAATAAAAACCCGTAAACGAAGATTGTTCAACTAGATTATTATTATTATCGTGTGCAGTGCGTGCTCAGCCATTTAACAGCGTCATCATCAGCAACATGCAGAGCCTGCAGTCCACCGGGGAACTTTGTCAGTAGACAGTTGTTAACAATGTGTAACATGGTCTGAAGAGCTCCACAGCAACAGGAACAGTTAGTGGGCTGGCCCCATCGGACAAGGTTGACTGCACAACGACCCTGTCCTGTCCGAAAGCGGTTCAGTGTGGTCCACAGATGACGTGGAAGGTTGAAGCCAGGAGGGCAGACAGATGGCTCAGCTACGAGGGAGTGGTTTACAACATCTGTTGAAGACCACTCAACGCTCCATGCTGAAATAGCTGTCATATCCTCCGGCATCGGACCTAACCAGATTGGACGTCTCGAAGTCAAGCGGACTGCTGGATGTGAGGCGATGTCCATGTACAGTGGAAGTTTCTCACTGGCATAGACCTTAGCCAACACTTTTGTGGTTACTTCCTGGCGACGCAGATGTGGAGGAGGAATATTGCTGAGTACTGGCAGCCATGGTAAGGGAGTAGGACGTAGTGTTCAAGAGATTATGCGCATTGTTGTGTTGAGCTGGACATCAATTAGCTTAGTATGGGATGATCGAGCCCAAACAGGAGCGCAATACTCGGCTGTCAAATAACAGAGGGCAAGTGCTGATGTCTTGAGTGTCTGAGCACTAGAGCCCCAGGTTGAGCCAGTCATTTTGTGGAGTAGGTTGTTTCGAGTGCTAAGTTTTGCTGCAGTTTTCTTCAGGTGGTTGTAGAATGTCAGTGATGTGTCTAGAGTCACACCACGGTGTGCTGGTGTCGGGCCATGTTTCATTTGCTGCCCACTGAGGTGGATGCAAAATTCACGGTTCGCATTTGCATTGTTAAGTTGGAAGATACTGGAGACTGTCTGTTGCACTTGGCTGTAGACGCCATTTCTTGAAGAAGTCCGTCATATCCTCCAGGTCCTTATTCAGTACCCCCTCAAACTCAGCAAATGAGCGACTTTGGGTCACGAGAACAATGTCATCTGCATACATGAACTTACGGGTAGGTCATTGATATAGACATTGAACAAACATGGTGAAAGAACAGTCCCCTGTGGGAGTCCATTAGTCTGACGCCTCCACGTGCTGCAGTTCTCTCTGATGTGCACTCTGAAACGCCTGTTGTGAAGAAACAGATCAATAGTCTCAACTATCCAGCTCGGTTCAACTAGATAAATGACATACTTTAAAATACGAGCTTGCTTCTTGTGTTTGTTCGATGGCCTCGTTCTCATTGCACTCGATAGCAACAAGGTTTGCTCCTTCAAGATGTCACGTTATCATACTCCATGTACGGGAGTCTTCTACGGTAGGCAGTATGAAGTCAAATATCTCTCAAAATCACGTTAAAGCCACACTCTTACTTATTTACTATCTTATCAATATTTTGGTCGGATTTGGATTATTGCCTTTGCTTTCTAACTTTTATATGATTGACTTTCTTCCAAAACTTTGACAGGTTTTATTTTCATCTATGTGTTTTGAAGTTTTCTGACTTGGTCTTTGTAGCTCGAACTGCTTTTGGAAGAAGTTTGAGTTTATTTTCATGATATGTAAAAGTCAATTGATTTATAATCTACGATAATGTGAGGAATCATAGATGATCTCTAAAGGATTTAGACACGATGAAAACGATGATATTTCAAACTGCATTCTCTGGTCTTGCATCGAATGACTAATCTGTACACTAGTGTTTGTAAAATGTATGGAATTTATTTGAATCATGTTAATGTTTGAATCTTCCCAGAACAATGCTATCTCTAGTGCAAACATTAATTTGCAGAGAAATAATTTGTTTGACAAGGCCAGCGTGATTAATCTATTCCCGTGCGTGTACATTCATGCCATATTGCAAGCTATTCATGGAGTTCTGTAAATAATTCTTTGCAAGAAAAATAGGCGGTTTTTGTTTCTTTAATTATCTCTCTCAACATATGACTTAAATGCATTAATTTTCGAGTTTAAATATTGCAACTTGCAGAACCCATAAATAAATCCTTGCACAAGCCACGCTCCGAAGGCCAAGTGTCTAGAGCATCAGCCTCGGAAGCGGGAGGTCGTGGGTTCGAACCCCGGCCGAGTAATACCAAAGCCATATAAAAATGCTACTAATAGCTGCCTCGCTTGGAGCTCAGCATTAAGAAGTTAGTGTTAGGACTGGTCGGCCTGGTGTCAGGATAATGTGTCTGGGTGAGACATCATGCTACGTGTCTGTGGCATGATGCCCCAGTGTTAGACATCGCCATAAACTGCCACACTGCAGACATCATAGCGATATGACTGAAAAATTGTTAACTCACATACACACCTTGCACAAGCCACGTTTGTTGTGAATGCGTCTCCTTGACACCTGTCATCGAAGAAGGACGTGTAGAGAAGAACTCGATTCTTTTGTCGCACTGATTAGGATTCCTGGTCGACAATTACGGAGAGAAGCTGACGCTTACAAGTTCATTTACAGTGATTCCTGTCATTCATTTTACCATCCCTGGTCTGATTATGGTTTCATCTGGACATATTTTTTGACTCTGTGTGTTTCTTTCTTTCGTTCTTTATTCTTTTGCTTCATACTTGGGTTGAATGAAATGGACATGTTGTATTCGGATTACCAGAATTCAAAAGTTAATGAATTACTTCCTTTATTATTTAACTCAAAGTTTATTTAAATAATTCACCCACACACAAATACACACACAAATATTTTCGCAGTAAATATAAATGTTGAATTAATGAATATAGAAATGATTTAAATGGCCTTCATTAAGTATAATTGTTTAAATAGTTCATCAAAAATAATAATGTAGCTGAAGCTGAAAAAATATAGAGACCTTCATCAGTTTAGTTCTATATATCCTTACCCGGATCAACTTCCTTACCGTGATATCCGAGACTATATTTCCGGAATTGAAAGTAACATATTTTTTTTAGCAATTACTTATAATAAGCATTGGAAATGGTAATACGGACACAAACTCACTGTCGCAACCAAACACACTTATATTCAAAGTAGGATTATAAAACTTTATTATTGAGGAATGTTGGCAGAAGAAGATTTTGTTGTTGTTGTTGTTCTAGGGTTTACCGCCATTTTTCAGCACAAGATAGGCTATACATGGCGGCCAGTATTAATGGTGGAGGAATAACCCGGGAGAACCCGGAAAGAACCACCGACCCACGAGAAGCTACCGGCAAGCTTTCTCACATAACCACATTGGCCGAGCCCGAGACTCGAACACACGCAGACAGAGGTGAGATGGCAGTGATCCGTAACGGTGAGCACTTTAGACCACTCGGCCACTCGGGGCCGCGGCAGAAGAAGAATTAATACTACCACGTTTCTTGAAGACATATTCTAACTGAAATGAGTGAGCTGAGAGAGAACTTCAACCCCTTCAACGGATGATTTCACACACATATATTCACACACACAGAGAGAGAGAGAGAGAGAGAGAGAGAGAGAGAGAGAGAGAGAGAGAGAGAGAGAGAGAGAGAGAGAGAGAGAGAGAGATTGTAATCAATTGAAGGAGACACAAACATGCTTCACTGATTACAGTGATTACGTCACACACACACACACACACACACACACACACACACACACACACACACACACACACACACACAGAAGAAGAACAAAGAATTAAATTTCAATTCAATGTACTTGAATATACGGATTCTTCGATATTACCAAAACATTACATAAACGGTGAGTAGGGTCTTTCCCATAAAAAGAAAAGAGAAGCGTATATCAAATAAAGGAACAGCAGCTAAGCCAGATAAAATTAACGATCACAAATTCATGTTTAAACTCTAATCCATGCCTCCTCTAAGGTTCCTTTAAATCTCAGAAAGAGCGCGCCACTTGTGACGGAGATAATGAAGTCACTAAAAGGAGTAACAGAAAGAGAGGAAGGAAAAACTTATTTACGACGGAAACAGTATGCTTCTGAAGTAAAGGTGGGCAAATAATAATAATAATAATAATAATAATAATAATAATAATAATAATAATATAATAATAATAATGATAATAATAATAATAATAATAATAATAATAATAATAATAATAAGATCATCGTCGTGGAAGACACAGAGAAAAATAGGAAGAAATAGCGAAACAAAAGCAGAAAGGTATACGTAAGGTCAAGGAGTGTCATCAAATACTTTTTAAATGTGACACCTGTCAGTTGTTTAAATTTTCTTTGTGTATTGATTGGAATTACTTCTTTGAAAGCAGTACAAGCATGCAGTCATACGACTTTCGTCGATCGGAATTAAACTTTCTTGGAGGTTCTTCACTCTTTGTTTAGTTGTTGTTGTTGCTGTTGTCGTTATGTCTTTTTTTTTGTATCACGGAAAGGGAGAAAGAGAAAGGGTCAAAATATAAAGTCATGAGTCAAAAATGTATCTTTTACAGATAACAGTGAAGTCTGAGTGTCTGTAACTTCACCCTGGTACATGAAATGTAACACAGTACTACAGTTGGTATATCGACGGCTAGAGAGTATGGCAAGATGCTTCGCCAGATGCTTATCATGCTGAGATTTGAATTATGATCTCATCCCACCTCTTCGTTTGACGTCATAACTATCTATCTACTTGCCTATCGAAAAATATAGTTATTGCTCTTTTTGGGGGTGGGGGTGGGGAGGTATGAAGATTTGTTGAGCAAGGAGGAACACTCTTCATATTACGCCCCAAAAAGGGCAATGAATGGTTTATTATGCCGGATGAAACAAGACAGGCAAACGCCATTGCGTGAGAGTGACATGATGGTTTGTTTCATGACACGTGACATTCTTTCCGCCAATCACTGACACTGTATAATTAAAGTCTAATCAAATAATCGCAATAGGTTGTGTTTTTAACAGTGAGATTTACAAACTCAGGCTACGAGGAAGTTTGTACGATACAGATAATCTCACCCCAAGTCATTTTCACTAAACATTATTACAATTAACGATGCAAACGGCCGCTCCGGTGGCCTAGTGGTTAAAGCGTCCGCCCCGGGAAGCAGGAGGTCGCGGGTTCGAACCCCGGCCGAGTCATACCAAACACATGAAAGTGGTACTAACAGCTGCCTCGCTAGGCGCTCAACAATAAGAGGTTAGTGTTAGGACAGGTGGGCCTGGTGTCAGGATAATGTGACTGGGTGGGACATCGTGCTACATGTCTGCGGCATTATGCCTCAGTGCTAGATGTCACTATAAACTGCCACAATGCAGACATCATAGCGATATGACTGAAAAATTGTTAAAGCTACGTTTAAAATCCAAATCACACACACACCTGATGCAAACGTCTATGTATGTTGGTCACAACTGCATGAAATGATAAATTATTACCATTTTTCAAGAAAATTTAAGTATTTATTATTGTGCTAAACATTACTTATAAGAGTGGCGGGATTCATATTAGCGGTATCGGAATTTGGCCATTAAACATGAAATAAAATAAACTGATTAGCGGGATCAGTTTGGCACTGCCTTCAAACTGATTTTGTGTTAGTTGTATATGCAGGTGCTATTGAATGTACGGATCATACATTGTTTTATATTATGAAACTTCAGCGAGAATTAATAGCAGAATAAAACCTCTATTCTTAAATAAAAACAAAGCAAAAACAACTTCTAGAAAAATTTCGATGCAATTTAAAGTGTCCATAGCGAAGGGGCCAATACCATAAACTGGCTTCATTTAATCCTTTTCCACGCCGGCGTGCTCTCCCAGTCAGCCCATGTAAAGCGTTTGGTGTCTCGCAAGAGAACCAGCTTCTAAGACAGATATGAGAAATAACTACATGGCGAATCGTTCAGTAATAATATCTATCATTTCTGAGGAATAAAGCAAGTACCAGATGTTTGGCAGGTAAATACGTGAAATTACTCTAATCATGATTTGCAAATGACAATACTCTTCCTTTACTGTGAAGCAGACAGGTTGAAAAATCCTCTTTTCGCACGCATCGTTATTGCTATCTCCCAGTAAACTATGTATCTAGAAAAATGTCAGTTTTCAGTCAAAATACACACGCTATGCGGAATGAAGACCAGTTGTTTTTACAGTGCGGCCCAGAAAAAAAGATAAATAGAACAAAACACCCGTACATCAATGCCACGCAAAATAATCATATTTAAACATGGATATGGGCACATTGATGCGCCTCGTCCAACAATCCTGCGTGCACAATGTAAGAAAATCCACATTATTATATGATCAAGCCGGTTTTACACATAAATTGCAAACATTGGTGAACTACAGGTAATTTCGCCTTTAACGACGTTTCTAAAGATATTAATTTGGCATATAATTTATGTCACATATTTGCCGAAACGTTCGGGAAGTGCGGTTCACCCTCTAGCTCAAATGTTTCAATCGTTACCCGGCAAACCTAAGCTTATAGCAGACCGCCCATGATCCCTGCTATATCATGGCGGTGTTTAATTTTTGACGATGTTTGCAATTTCCGCTAAAATGGCCAGCATGAATGCAACGTTAAACATTAGCTCCATGCAGTATGTGTTATCTAGTAGTTTTACAAGTGGGTTGGATGCAACAGACACTATATGATGAATAAATGAAACTGTTTGAAATTACAAGAACTCCAGAAAAATATATTTTTAAAAAAAAGTAATAATTCATGGAATTTTGTGAATAGGTTTGTGCAAACAAATAGATAGAACTTTATTCTGTTATTATCTCTATCGACATAGGTCGTACTTTTAGATTTCATATAGTTGAACCTCCCGAATCCATAAATAAGTCCAAGCGTTTTTATATATACTTAATTAAATTTTTGCCTGATATGAGTAACTTAGGTAATCACAATGTACGCGTGTTTAGAATGCTTCCCTGTGACACTTGTCTTCGAAAAGGGAATATGTAGAACGAAATTCTATCTCTTGAAAGACATATTAGTGCTCAGGAAGGATACATTGTCGCCAGTGCATGACATTTGTGTATAGAAACTGCAAAATGGTTATTTATAATTTCATTGATAGTGATTCTTATCTTTGTTTTAGCCATGAAGTCTCTGGTGGTATGTTTATTTAATTTGTATTGCTTGTTAGTTGCTTCTTCTCCATTTATATAAGTTTTCCAATTACAAGTATTGTATAATTATATGTTGGACTTTACCTTGTCCAAAATCAAGTTCATTGTGTACCTTACAGTAACTTTTATTTTGTAAACATTTGATACATAGTTAATATTTGTTTATGAGTGTGGGTTAAATATTAGGATCATTATCTATAGAGGTAAACATGTTTATTTGGGTCTGGGTATAGGATATTGGAACCTGGTTTACCTGATGTTTACCACATTCTTTATTTTATAATTTTAGTAACAGATTTTATGTTGTTGACAACTTAGAATTTTCGAGAATGAACTTGTGACCCTCATCCTGCTTTGACTTTTTTGTCTTAGTCAGAATCAGTGTTATTGTTGTGTTCATTATTTCATTTCGGTGGAATTATTTATTCAAATTATTTTTCACTGGAAATAATAAGTACATATTATTAATATCTTTGAATTAGAATATTATTGGAAATTATAGTAACTTCAGAAAAGAACAGTTTTGGATTATATTATTGTATTGAAATAAATTATTTGTTCAATTTTACAAAACGTGGTGGCTTTCGCATTTCTATTACTTAGTTTAAGACCATGAATTTATAAAAGAAAATTGGGGTCTCGTCCATGGGATACGAATTTATTTAAAATATTTAAGAAAACTTTGATTTTAACATGTAAATTCACTTTGTTTCTGAATTTTATAAGTCCCAGGTATTATTTCACATATTTTATAAATCTATAATGAAACCAACAAGCTTTCACAAGGTCATCTAAAGTGGAGAACTGTATTTTAAATCTTACCCCGAAAAGTTTAAAGTCGTTGAACAAAGATGAATTAATCCATCTTGTCGGACAATATGATCTTTCTGAGGCGAAGGCTTCCTTAACGAAGTAAGAAATAAAACATAATTTGGTCCTATTGTTATGTATATTTTATCTGCATCGTTTGTTAGCTTTTATTTATCACATGCTATTGGTTATGTAAAATTATATTTTTTGTCGATGACCTTGTCTAAAATCAAGTGCGTTATCTGCCTGACCAGAATCATTATTTTTTTTCTGTAAACAACAAATACATAGCTATTATTTTCTATTTAAGTGTGGGTTTAATATTATGATCATTATCAGTAGAAGTAAATATAATTATCTTAGTCTGAGTCTGTTTACCATATTCTTTATTATAATGTTAGTAACAGACCTTGTCGAATTATAACTTGGATTGTTCAGGAAATGAACTTAAGTTCTACATTCCGGCTCTTCCTTTGTGTCTTATATATCTTTTTTATATAAACTTTTTTATCTAGAAATTATTCATTTGTGCTACGAGACCTTCAGTCAGAATCATTTGTTGTGTTCAGTGTTTGATTTGGGCTGAAATTATTTAATTCAAATTATTCTTCTCTGGAAATGCAAAGTGCTCTATAATATTCTTGGAAAGAGACATTAACTGGGAACCATAGTGAATTCAAATTAAAATCATTGCACTCGATTATTGTCATTCAACAAAAGACTGTTGACACATCATTACAATTCAGGCCATTGATACATTAGAACATTATAAACTACCGGCAACTACTGGAACATCAACACCTTCAGCGTTGGAAATTATTTGGAATACCACCAAAGTTCATTAAGAAATTTACCAATTAGGACTTGGGTTAGTAATTCGATGATATTTTCGGGATTTAATTCGCAATACCGCAAGTTCTTTTAATATTTTCACTTTGTATTACTGGGAAGTAAATTATTTGTTGAATTTTACACGATTGCTGGTTTACGTTCTTTTGTATTACTTATTTTAGGACAATAGAGTCGTAATACAATATTTGGTAGGAAAGAATAGGTTGGGTAAGAGTGATTTAGGTTATTAAGTCTGTATCAATCTCTGACAGAAAAGTAATGGAATTGAAATGAAACCAAATGACGGAAATAGAGTTAAGAAATCTTCAGCTGCAGAAAGGAGAGAGAGAGAGAGAGAGAGAGAGAGAGAGAGAGAGAGAGAGAGAGAGAGAGAGAGAGAGAGAGAGAGAGAGAGAGAGAGAGAGAGTACAGTTTCAGAATTAGAAAGACGAGAGAAAAATGCAGTTGGAGAAAGAGGAGAGTGAGACAAAAGCTACGAAAGAAGAAAGAGAATTCCACGTGCTGAACGTGGAGATCTGGGAGAGAGACAGAGAGACAGAGACAGAGAGACAGAGACAGACAGACAGACTAAAGCAAATGGAATGAGAAAAGGAAGAAAGTGAATTACAGATGGCAAGTGGAAAAAACCCTCCCCTTTACAAACAAGTTCAGTTTTTGATGTTACCAGAAATATTAGGTTATTACCCCCATTATGAAGAAAAAGATGTAGATATTTTCCTCATTTAGAAGAAATTGCTGAAAATTTGAGACGGCCAAGAGAACATTGGACTCTATTATTGCAAAGAGTACTTACTGGCAAAGCTCATGAATCCTACAATCACTCTCAGTATAACAAAGTGCTGATTATGATACGGTTGTTGAATCTATCTTGAAGGTTTATGAGTTGGTACCTGTGGCATACAGACAACGGTTTAGGAACTGTGAAAAAGAAACTGGACAGACTAATGTCGAATTTGCAAGAGAAAATGTGCACAAAAATGTGAAATTATTTGACAAGTGATGCTCAGTCAAGAAGGTTTGTGTGAAGAGTACGATAATCTCAGACAAATCCTATTAATTGAAAAGTTCAAGAAATGCGTCCACAATGACGTCAAGATCTATCTTTGATGAGCAAAAATGTCAAAAATTTTTTAAAAAATGATGTTCGTACAGCTGACGCTTATTCCTTGACTCACAAAGCGTCTTTTGTTAATAAGTTTTCCACTAGGCAGTTTATTGGTGAAAAAAAAAAAACATTTCAATCTCATATGGGCACTTCCAAATCTCAGACTGGTAAAACTCGAAGAAACAAGTTTCTGATAAGACTAATCCGAAATCCTTATCTCTTTCTAAGCACACCTATTGCAAGAGGAAAGAGCACGTTATTTATGATTGCTACAGATTGAAAAATAAGCAAAAAGATCAAGACAGAGCTACTTCACCTGTTTTTATGTCTGAGAGGTCAAGGTCACGGTCATGTATGGAAAGCAATACTTAGAATGGTCAAACAAACAATCCCCAGTCTTCTTTTATTATGGAACGTTATGAACTATTTATGTTGAAAGATTCTGCATCACTTATTTTTTTATTAGGCTAATCCTGTCCCTATTAAAAGTGTAAGGGAAACATGAGCTCCTCAGAGTTTTCTTATTATTAAGTGTTTTACTAATGAAAGTGTTCTTATTCAGGGAATAGTGTGAGGCTTTATTAATGTTCCTCTCCATTGTGTAAATGTGTAATCAGACTTAGTCTCAGGACCCGTGACAATCGGACATGCGACTTCTTTACCCATCGTGGGGATTCATTGATTACTACTCAGTGATCTAACTGGAAATATGGTTGTGGTTAATCCACTTGTAACTAACAAGCCTTGTTTGGATCAGAAAGTTGATCCTATTGAAAACGAAATCTCTGATTTATACTCAGCGTGTGCAATTACTAGAGCTATGGCTAAGAAATCTCTTGCAAATGGTGTTGGTCAGGAAACTACTCCTTTAACTGACACATTTATTTGTCAGGCTTTTAATAAAGTCACTTTCGCTCCTGGTATGGATGAAAAAAAGGTATTGTTCACAGTGATTCTCTTTTATCTACTCACTCTCGTTATTATAATTAGGGCCACAAAAGACAATAATTTATTGTTGAACATGAACAAGATCCCGAGATCTTCTGTTTATTTCAGAGAGCTATTAACGAAATTGAAGCCACATAAGTAACTGTTTGGTATTTTATTAAAAATTGGGTCCTTACGAAGTAATCGAGACCACCTGAGGTACCCTCTGGTGACGAGTGGTCAGTGAGCTGTCAAGTTGTTGTTCCTATGTCATATGGACAGGAAATTCTTAGCCTAGCCATGAAACGCCTATAGCTGGTCATTTAGGTGTCAGTGAGATTTATCACAAGATCCCGAATTATCTGTATTACCTGAAAATAAAAAGTGGTGTTTGTCAATAATGTAGATCTTGTCACACCTGTCAAATGGTAGAAAAACCGAATCAGAAGATTCCTAAGGCTCATCTGCAGCCAATTCCTGCATTTAACTCATTTTCTAATTTCAAATATAATTTGCTAAAGGCATGTGAAACTGCAAGAACTAATCTTCGCTCTACTTAGGCAAAAATGAAATTAAGATTTGACAAAAATACAAAGGAAATGAGTTTTGAGCCTGGTGATAGAGGTCTGGCTCTCTAGCCCGTGCCACAAAATACTCTTCAGGCTAAGTACTATGGTCCTTATATATTTGAAAATAAAGTAAGTGATTTAAATTGTGTCATTAGCACTCCTGGGAGGCGAAAACAAAATCCATATAAATATGTTATAGAAGTATGTTGATAGAGACAGACTAATTAATGCAGTCAATTTAGTTGTACCTGTCTCACGCAGTGAGGACTTAAGCGATGGAATGCAATAGGACTGTAGTGGCTTTGGTGTATCCAGTCTTCAGAATTCAGAAATAATGAATAATCTGGACCATAAACTTTCACATCTACAGCCACAAGAAAAGGCTGAACTAAAACAGCTATTATTTGAATATGAGCACTTGTTTCCTGGTGTTCCAATATGAATAAAATCTACCATAAAGTCGAAATTGTAGATTCCACACTTGTGAAACAGGATTAGTACAGGAATGTTTGAAAAAAATAAGCTCAGTGTTGGCTGGAGAATTATTTCATAAAACTAAGTTTAAAAAAAGTTCACCATGTATTCTTGTGCCGAAACCAGATAATACTTTCAGCATGTGCACAGACTATAGAAAAATGAACCGTGTAACCAAAACAGATTAATTTCCTTACCAAGAATCAAAGGCTGACTTGACAAAATAGGAAATCCAAAATATGTCACCAAATTTGACCTTTTGAAACGATTCTGGTAAATTCCACTGACGGAAAGGGCAAAGGAAATTTCGGCATTCGTAACTTCAGATGGACTTTATCAATATAAAGTGATGCCTTTTGGGATGAAATGTTCGTCTTGTACTTTTCAAAGTTTAAGGAACAAGATTATATTTGGTCTAGATAATTTGTGACCCTTACGTCGATGATGTCATCATCTACAGCGACACCTGCAAAGATCTCTTGGAGACGATTCGGGAATTTTTGATAGACTCAGTGATGCAAATCTGACAATTAATTTAAGTAAATGTGAGTTTTGCCGTGCTTGTATTACATTTCTAGGATATACAGTGGGGTACAGACAAGTTAAAGCTATGGAAGTTAAGGTCAAGGCTACATCTGAAATCCCAGTGCCTATCAGTAAAAAACAGCTGATGCGATGTATGTGTATGGCTGGATATCATTGGAAATTTTGTTCCAAGTTTACCATAACTGCTGAACCACTGACCAATTTGTTGAGTAAGTAAAACAAGTTTTATTGGTCTGAAAAATGTCAGGAGGCTTTTAATAAGTTAAATGCCATATTTAAGAGTGCACCAGTTCTTTCAGTTCAAAATGTCTTTTCATGCATGTGATGTTTGGGTTGGTGAAGTATTGATTCAAAACGACAAACATGGTGAAGATCATCCAGTGTGCTATTTTTCTAACACATGAAATAAGCACCACAGAAATTATTCCATAATTAACAAGGGATTTTTAGCCTTAATATTGGCTTTGCAACATTTCAAGTATATATCAGTTCATCTCCTTCTCCGATTATTGTATTCAGTGGTCACTACCCCAACACTTTTACTGGAACATTAATTTGGAATTATAGTGACTTCAGACAACGACTTTTTGGATTATATTATTGTGATATATCAAAATACTGTTGGCACATTATCACACTTCAGGCCATTGGCACATTACCACGTTCGAGACTACAAGCACATCAACACATTCCATATTGGAACTGATTTGGAATACCACTAGAGTTAAGTAAAACTTTATGCAACTGGACTTGTGATAAAACGTTTAGGACTATTTGGGATTTAATTCACAATACTGTAAGTTCTTTTTAAATTTTCACTTTGTATTCCAGGGAAATAAATTCTTTGTTGATTTGTACAAAACTTGTTGGTTTTCGCTCTTTTCTATAATTTACTTTAAGACCATAGTGTCGTAATACTGGTTTGGAATATACCAGTACCTTTCTTTATGCATACATTGATTTATATACTTCATCCTTCGGTTGAAAGTAATCGAAACAGAGTGTTGGGAATTACCAGAACTCCGGCGATAATGATTTACTTTCATTTCACCTGTTAGCTAACTCAAATGTTCGTTTAAATTTTCCGTGGGAGAAAAGAACAGGCGTTGTGCTATTGTAATATTCACTGTATGACTGTATGGAGAGAGAGAGAGAGAGAGAGAGAGAGAGAGAGAGAGAGAGAGAGATTTGGTACATTAGTTCAGGGATGAGGTAATAAACAAATAAACATAGAGAGGAACTGTTTAACTTTCAACTAAATCTGTTAGAAAAAGAACTCGTGAAACCTTGTATGTGACCTTAACGTACCATTACAAGACCAGCGAAAAAGTTCTTTGTCTCGTGAGGAGAAAACAGAAACGTATAAATCGTAAAGTCACAGAATACAAAATCTAACTCAGAACTTATTGCTTATATACGTCAACAATGTTGATGACTCTCCTAATAATTCACCTCCGCCCCCAGCATCGTTTAGCTTTGGGATACAGGGCAAAAATATTGAGTCTTTTTAAAAAATGAATTGCATCAAAGCTAATTTTTGGGAAGTTGCTTTAAATGGTTTAATTTAATTTTCGGCATCAAAACTTCGTTGAGGATGGAGAAATTATACCATAGGCTATGATTGATTTTTGCATAACCTGAAAACTCTAAAGAAACCAATTTGAAAAAAAAAACAGGTTAAAAGCCAAAACTGTGAACAAAACTCCAGAGATCTACCAATAATGAAAACTCCAAAGTACAGAGTGTTTTCTAGTACAACCAGGTGTTCGTGTTGACAGTAGACTGTCACCAGACAGACGTGTATTATGCTTAGGGTTTTAGAGGTAGAAGGGCCTGCACCATTTGCCTCACGGTTCAGATTGCTATGTGATTTTCACTGATTCTTAGCGCCAGGCAGAACTTTTATGGTATCAGAGGAAAATAATAACATATGCATCTCTTCAAACAAAAACTGTTACAAGTTCCAAATTTAAAAAAAAATTAGGCACAAACCGATCGATCAGAATTTTTCAATTCATTTCTTTTGTCACTTTTTACCCAGGCAGAAGCGGCAGCACATTAATGCCATGCGGCATTTCGAGCACATTTGTCAGTGTTAAGTTATTATCTTCTTGAGAAGGGGTACGAAAATATTCCGAGTACACTTGTAAATATATTTTATTGCACGAAGCTGAGTTAGCACAATAAACGTAGCAACCTTCGCAAAAGTGTCTTTGGCGCCCGGACGGCGGAGTCTCGTCGAGACAGTCGCATTTATTTGAAAGTTTACAAGCATTCTCGAACTGTCATCATCTATCTACTCGACATGGTATACAAGGAAGACAGATGACGTGCCTTTACAGAAGTTTATCTCTGAAATGTCTTGACCGTTGATACACAACAGGATTTTTAAAAAATGTTCATAACACATTTTTGCAGATTTTCTGGACAAATGTTTTGGACAGATTTATTTCTGAAATAGCCTCTTAACTAATAAACTTTTACATATACACATACACTTACATGGATTATATAAATGTATTGCTTATATCAATGTAATGTTTCAATAACGGACGTCTTAGAGGTGAGGAACAATTAATATGTAACATGTAATTCGTAAATGTATGCTTTCAGTCAAGACTTAACGACCGTATGTTAGAATTTGTTGATTTGTTTTATATTGCTATGTTCAGAAAACGAGATTTTCCCCAACACCATTACAAGTTAGCAGGATATAAATAAATTAAAAAAAAACATATTACACGTGCACATTGCATTTATTATATTATTTTGATAGCATTTTATATTTCAATTAAACGAAATTTAGGACATTCAATTTCAGGTACAATTCGGTTTCTATTTTGAGGGATTCACTAACAAATCGGTTTCTACTTTGAAGGAGACTGCATTTCAGCGCAACACAAAGCAAAGCAGCCATGCTTCGCAATTAATTGGCCACTAAATGGGTATTTAGTCTGAATCCATGTCATGCGTAAAATCTCTTTCAGGACAGAGAAGAGAGTTATTATTTCTATTTTCAGCGCACTGACATTTTGTTCGGAGACTTTTACGGAAGCGCATTTTAAAAATGACAAAAGGGCTCTTCTCGGGTTCGTGCAATTGTATCATAAATCGTGCAGTAATTACTGAGAAAAAAAACAAACAAAAAAAAAACAGTTACCGAGAACCAATCTCGTCCTGGCATAGACTGACTTCAAATACCAACACAGTGATATGAGTCATATGACTGACATGAAAATAAATAAATAAATAAATAAATAAATAAATAAATAAATAAATAAACAGATGTATAACAATAAGTTATAATTACTGTCCACAAAGATAAGTGAGGGAAGCAATGATATATAAAGAAGACGTAATTGTTTCAACGTGGATTTTAAGCCTAGTTATGTAATAGTTATTTCTACTCATTCGCTCCACTGATATTTCATAGCTCCAGATCAATAAAGTAGCGTGAGCATCTCTGCCTATAAGAACCCTCACCTGTACCAGGTGTGATTAATTTACTGATCGCAATGCTCGGATATGCAGAGTTGAGGATACTTCTATGTGAACTTGCAGAGACAATCTAATGCTTCCGCTGATTACATGGCAAGTAAGAATTTTGATGTCTTTAATTGTCACGTATGTATGTATGTATGTATGTATGTATGTATGTATGTATGTATGTACGTACGTATGTACGTATGTACGTATGTACTTATGTACGTATATATGTATGTCCATATTGATTTGAAGGATGGATCGATGGACGGAAAAATATATATATATATGTGAACGAAGTCTTGGACAGGTAAAGGGATAGGTAGTAAGGTATATTGGTAGATATATGGGTAACGACGATATACGGAACGATTTACGGATTATACATGACAATCAATGTTCGACAGACAGATGTTAATGACATACATACATACATACATACATACATACATACATACTATAAAAGCATGATCATTTTCGTTTGAGTAGGTGGCAGGGAATGTTAGTGATAGCTCAAGATAATTACAGTATATAATATAATATTCCTGTTTTAAGACCATATTCACATTTCCTATTTTCCTAATGGGGTTTGTGCTGAATCTAAACACTCAAACATAACCTTAAATGTAAACTCTTTTAAGAAACTACCTATCATAAACAGCAACATTCTCAAAAAGGACCACATTTAGACAAGAACGAATATGTAGTACAACCACCCGTCTTTATTAAATTCTATATAATTATTCTTTATAATTAAATAAATAATTATTTAAAGTAATTAAATTTAATATAATTATTCGGTACCTAGTCAAATCATTTTAAGATTATCTCTTACCATAACTTTAAATGTGATTTAAGGTAAAGATCATTCATTTATTCGAATCTATATCCTTTTATCTAGTATCTAGTGGAGAATATAAATCTAGAAAGATATGACGTTTGAATATTCATTGAATCTCGTTACCTCTCGTTTTCACTAGAAGTAATTCAGGATTTTGGAGTGGCTGGAGTTTTAGGGCACATCAACACTATGAAGGTTGTATTACGTCGTGCAAGTAAAGCAAAGTGCCTTGCCCTAAGACACACCACGATAGCCGATTCTGGCTGATCAAATAGTGGATTGCGAGGGGTCAATTGCGACCGCGCGAAAGACACGTCCTCGGGAGATATTTTTCGTTGTTTATACGGCCAAACTTTTCATAGTATTTCACGTTTACCTCAGTGTAACTGGGGCACTTCTTCAAAAAACGTATATTTAGGAGGGGCGGTGAGGAAGGTTGGCAACTTGTATAGCCCCCCCCCGCAACAATGCGTGTATAATATTTCTATATATACAAGTATTAGCTCCTGTTGTCGAATAGTCTAAAGCTCGGGTGAACTGTGTTACCTTTCGAATTCGGCAGTCGTGGGTTCGAGCCACCTCCGAAGAAGAAGATATAATTCCAAGATCGCAATGGAAAACAAGAAGATGATGAACCATTGGTTGTAATACACTCGCGCAGCCGCAGGTAATAGTAGTGATGGGATTATAAGAGGCTGACGCCAACGTCCTCTTTTGGAACTCGGTTAAACAATACATGTATCAGTGCCGAGCACATAAAAAATATGCGTTGTACAAGATCTAGACTAGCTTGGAGACAAACGAAGAAATTAATGTAGCATGGGCAGGTAAATCAATATTTTGAACAAAATATCGGTTTTCCACATGTAATTAGGGTTGTGTTCCGATACTTTTACACAGCCATATACGGTGATCAGAGAGCAGAGCATGGGACATTTGTCATGGCAAAGTGACCTTTCAAAAGAATAAAGTAAATTCAGAAATTAATACGGTAAGAAAATAACTCGGTTCCCAGTGGAAAAACAAAAATGCGATATGAAATACATTCCAACTGTCGTGGGTTTTTAAAATTCAAGTAACTTTAAATATGCAATGTGTTTTTGCATTTCTTCAATTTTTAGAAACGCGATCTTATAATAAGCGTTTTGACGCAATTTTTTTTTCTGGACTTATTTCTTTGTGATATTCAATTTTGAATTTGTTTTACAATATCCATTAAGGATGAATTCGGTCCTCTGTTGTGAAGAGCATATGTTGCTAGCTTGGTATTGTTTACATATTCATTTATTACCTTTTTATCGAGTGGGCCAACTCATTTTTCTGTATTCTTTTGTAAGCTACTGTGGCAGAGCGATATTCCAATCGAAAGGAGAAATAAAGATTAGTAATTCTATTGCTCGATGTGACCATTGCATATTAAGGTAAATAGATTATGTTCCGACATTGGTACAGGAAGGTGATTGTTCGAATATATATGTCCACTGCATCAATCGACGATTTCTCTTGCCTTGTCGTTGATTATTCTTGTTTTACCATTGCCTTCATCCTCGTATCGCGGATCATCTTCGCTAACCAAGGTTCTGGTCCGCACCCATCAGTACATTTGGCGGATGAATGAGTTATTTCTGAGCCTTGTGGTAGACACATCTACAGGACTCTGTGAGTTTATTCTCCTTTCAAGCATGACAGAATGGCGTATAACAACATCGCATTGTACATGGAAATTGGACGAAATCAATTATTGGAGCAAACTGCTTCCCATGTGGTGCTTTCGCTTCTCTCAGAATGTCACTGCCACTAGTGTTCTACTTCTGCAAGACTTTTAGCAGAAATGCATGTTCTGAATCAAGCCTCATTTTGACACACGGATTGGTTTCGTTCTTTGAGTTGAATCGTCGTCGTAGTCAGTACAATGTAAGCAAAAGTGTAATTTCGTCTTCTGCTTTTGTACCCATGATGTATTGCGAATTTATCATAAGATTCATGATGAGGAGTCAGAAGAACTGCACAGGCAGTCACGGAGTTTACCAACATAATATATAAAATTGATTTTGGAAGTTTATTTAAGAATAATCTTGATTGGTGCATGGGCTTGAGTATGTACAAATAAAATTTTTAAAGGCATGAGGCCCGAAAAGAGATAAATCGAACTGCCAAATTTTGTGATCGAGACCGATGAGAACCTTAGACACCGAAGGTGACTTCGTGTAGGAAATTCTGAGGTACGAGGATTAAACTAATGCACGCATTATAATTGATGTACACAAATGATCTCTTGTGCGCACAATGTCGCATTTTCAACTAAGACAAATAAATGAATGTAAAAAAAACCCCGACTGTTTACCCCCCTCCCCCAACTCCCCCAAACAAAATAATACAAAGCAAAACAGAAGGAAAACAAATAACAATTTTGAAGCACAGAAAGAAAATAGTAAAACACGAACACACATTCTTTACTACCACTCCAACAACAAAGCACAATTTGACTTCGCAAATGATGGTCACAAACACAGATAAACAAAAGACCACTTCTCAATAACTGCACAAAACACAAAAACATATTAAAGCGCTTCTCTTACTACTGCAACCCTCTAAACAAAACACAAGCCGCAATAATAATAATAATAATAATAATAATAATCATCATCATCATCATAAAAGCAGGAAACCGCTTCCCTTACTATTGCAAATAAGCAAAACAAAACAAAACACCCCCCAAAATAATAATAATAATAATAATAATAATAATAATAATAATAATAATAATAATCATAAAAGCAGGATACACCATCTTATTTACTGATTAACCTCTCTCCCCCCAAACGAAAAGAAAAACAACAAGAACAACGAAATAAGACCACTTTACATATAGTGAGTGGAAAAAAGAAGCAACACACGAGACCATTCATTTCTCCTAATACTGCATAAAAAAATTCCCAAACACCAGGCCACTTCTTTCATTACTGCATGAAAACTATTAAACACCACCATGCCCCAAGTTCCTCTAACTAGACCATTTTCCTTACTTCTATACATAATAAATGAAATATACAACAGAGGGTTTAATCGCCTCTACCTTGTTTAAAAGAGTCTCAGAAACCTATGCAAGTAAATATCCACTTAAAGTTAACGAAAAATTTATGACAAGAACATCGGAAAAGTTAATTTGATTCCTTACATATTTTAGTCCCCCCCCCCCAAAAAAGCTGTCCCTGAGACTGACAACTAGAGACTGCAAGCAGCTTCTGCTAACATTAACAAGAAAATAGTATCTATCACAAAAATCAATTAGGGAGCTATACCCCCAAAGTGGACATGATACCACCAAAGTGGACATGCTTATCGCGCAAGGAACCAATACTGATTAGATAGTGGTTAGTTACTTCTGTTGATCAAACGGGCATAAATAAATTCATCTACTCTTCCAGAGTAAGCGTGTACGGTGACCCAATCTTTAAATCCCAAGCTTTTGTACAACAGCGTGTTGTAGGACAAAATAAAAGCTGTTTCGAATGTTGCGTGTTACACACATCATCGATTTCCTTTCATCTGGATTATTTATCCGGGAATGATTTGCGCGCAATTTAAATAGCATCCAAATTGCAGAGTGGTCTTTATCGGGTACGCTGCACAAAGGAAGACTGCTGCATGTACACTCATTTGGACAAAGTCGTAGTTGTTTCAGCGGGCATCATAACAACATTCAACGTAATCAAGACTGAGAATGAAATCAGTACATCGTTCAAATGCAAGATGAGTTACACTACTCGTTAAGAACCTTGTGCAATGCTTTAAACGATGAACGTTGCAAGAAGGTTACACCCCCCCCCAATAAAACAAACAACAAAAACAAAACAAAAGGGCACTGATAAGGAACGAATTTAAGTCCTGTGTGATCTTAAGGCATTTGTTTTTCATATGACATATTCCATTCGTCTCTTGAAGTGAGAGGGTTATAAGAGCACTGTTAGGCATCCAATTTCTTGAAATAAGATACGAATCGAAGAACTAAAAGCTACTATCAGGCGCTGAAAGGTACAAAGAATAAATTGTCTAACTGAAATCACTGACCAGTTACAAAGTCTCGCTGTATATTGCTTAGCCTTAATCTTCAGTCCCCATCTTAGCTCGGCTTTGCTCGCACCTGTCGTTCCTCGATCGAATATCGACTGTGTAACAATTTCGACCTGAAGTTGTATAATAAGCGTCAAAGTAACATTTTTTTTAATTTAATATGACGTGCGATGCTATGAGTAAGTCAATTCAGTATCTGAATTATATTAGAACTGAGAGAAATGATTTTGTTTAAATCATTATTAAACGATATGATTTATGTGTGCTTATTTATATGTTCATTTATGTGCCAACTGATGTGGTGTTTTCACAAACAATTAAAAGATTTGGTGCCTGAAATGGAGTTTCTTGCCATTTAATAACACATTTTAGTTCTATTAATTGCTGATTTGACTTTGTGGTATTAATGGATCTACTAGTTTTAAGATCAATACTTGATTTAATTATTCTATGGTAATATTACTGAAGATTCCTTTGCACAATTGTAAGTGTTAACTTTGCAATTTGCAATGTCCAGAACAGTTTATAATTGACCAGAACTACTTGAAAGACGTTTAAAATCATTACAAAATGAGTAGACAGTTCATCGATTAATAGAAGGTATAAAGATGCTGATAGAATTCCGCTCTGTCTTACACCCCTTTTCATTGGAAACCATTGAGATACCCCAAATTGCATATTGCTGTCCCAATTTTGCCTGGGTTTATTATCAAGGTATTCTTTTATATACAGAATATCATTAAATTGTTTTCCTAAGCTGTCAGTATTGATTTCCCACCATACATTGTCAGATCGTTTAGCACTTTGCCCCAATCCCAGTGTCTTACATTTCATCAACCCCCCACCCCCACCCCACTCCCAAAAAGTGAATGACCCAGGGCACTACACTTTTGGACACTTAGTCATGTAATTCCATTTTGTGATCATAGTATCTGCCATCTTTTAATTTTTGAAACCCCTCTTCTCTTTCAATTCGAAATCGTTCACCAAATTCGTGATTTTCTTCAGGGGTAGATAACTCTTTAAAATGCCCCGCCATTTTACTACACGTGCTAACCACAGTTAAAGTGTATATACCTAAATGGGTGATTTACGGAGCAAGCAAACAGTCATCCTCTGGACATATATAAAGATACGGACCATCGGAGATTGCATTAGGTGAAAATTGAATTATTTAGATTTGTCATTTTCTGTCCAGTTCGGCAAAATGACTTGGGTGAATATATTCACACTTAGATATTACAATATTAAAACAATACAGAAAAAAGAAGGAAAGAAAGAAAGAAAGATTAAAAGAAAGGGAAAATATATAGATAGGCGTGAAGGTAGGCTGGTAGGTTGAAAAATGGAGTCATAGAAAGAAAAGTTCTATGCGTCATAAACAATATATTTCTCGCTAAAAGAACAATGCATCATTAGATAATTATCAGATAAGATGTTTGCATAATTAGTAAAAGGATACTGTGTTGGCTGAATAGTTTATGGCCACTGAAAGTTGTGCAAAATCAATGATATTGTTACATGCGAAAATGAATTCGATGGTATCTGCACGATGCAACGAAACTAATCATGCTGCACATAATTTAAGAACAAAGTGTTTCTGTGAATAGATGTAACCAGTTGATGATGATGATGATGATAATAATAATGATGATTGTAATGCTGAATGAAGGCTGGTATTTATTATTATTATTATTATAATTATTATTATTATTATTATTATTATTATTATTATTATTATTATTATTATTATTATCATCATCATCATCATCATCATTATTATTATTATTATTATTATTATTATTATTATTATTATTATTATTGAATTGTTCAACGATATAAATAATATGAAATTTTATTCTATAAAGCGAGAGTACGAATAATTTACGGAAACTATATATTTTGTCAAAATGGAAGTTTGGAAAAAAACCTATATTAATCAGCATTTTTTAGCACGAAAATAATTAAACTTACTGGTTACTAAGTAGAATTCCAGGTAGACTCCTGATCTGTATATACATTGTCCAGCTGAAGATAGTTATTTTGATGTGTCGACTTACCAACATATCGTATCTTTAAGTAACAATAACACAAATGTAATGCACGCCATTGCGAAGGATCAAGCATCACAACTTAAAAAATTACGAACCGTATACCATACATTACACAAACAACTTCGAAGTGTGTGATTTTATATTTAGTGAAAGAAAATGTCTATGTAACAGTCTATCATTCTGTCCGTTCGTCCGTTAGTCAGTCTGTCCCCATAGATCAATCAGCAGGAGAAAGAAGTTATTAAAATACCACATATATTATTGAATAATTTGAAAAAAAATAGAATCTTCCCTAAGAGGAAGACTTTGAATCAATCTTCGTAACACAAACAGTTCCTATAATAATAATAATAATAATAATAATAATAATAATAATAATAATAATAATAATAATATTATTATTATTATTATTATTATTATTATTATTGTTGTTGTTGTTGCTGTTGTTTTCGTTATTGTTATTGGTAAAATCACATTGTATATGCATTAAAGAATGTAAATAAAGGACAGAAAATGTATGGCAATTCTTTCATGAACCTTTTGTTTCCGGGGTCCTTCTGAAAATATACTTGATAAAGATGTTTCTCTTATGTACAGGTGACCGGTATATGTATTACGTTTTCATATTTGCAATTCTCTCTCTCTGTCTCTGTCTCTCTCTCTCTCTCTCTCTCTCTCTCTCTCTCTCTCTCTCTCTCTCTCTCTCGTGACCATGCGGGTTCGATTTCCATCATCGACCATCACTTTCCTTTCATTGACTCGACATTCTATAGTCTTAAAATATATTTGCTATAAACCCCCACCCTACCCCATCAAACCAAACCAACCATGCCTGTCTACTCATCCATCTAAACTACCTGCCTACCTGTCGCCAAAACAAGCACTTTCTTGCTTGCATGCTTACCTATCTATGTAATTTTAAAGTAAGCGACATATTAACTTCCGCAAGAACATATACGCCAATTTAACAACCGACGGACATGTCCGAGTACCAGCCTATCTTCCTATTCACTTAGATATC